>JAENRP010000255.1:3230-23321 GCA_024741835.1 Diplocarpon mali
TTTTATACGCTTTTCACCTACGGGCCGGGCCTAGGAGTTAGAAAACGAAACTAGCAAAACAGACAAACAAGCTATAGAGTTGCAAAAACAATTAAAAATAATACTAACCTAGATATCAATTTTCCTTAATCCTTTTTAAGGGATAAGGAGAACTATTACCAGATAACACTCTCTTTGCCAAACGACCACTTCTTCTTATAGCATCGCTATTAGTATCTGATAAAGCAGGTCTTAGTATAGCAGGAGCTTCTATACTCCTTGCGGATGCTAGTATAGTATAACGGCTTCTGCTAATAGGGAGAGAGACTTATATAGTAGCGTTATCGTTATTATTATCGTTATTATCCTTAAGGGAATTATTAGTAATAGAGGAAGGGGAGGCAGGAGATTCTACAGACACTACTTCCTTAGCCTTGCCCTTTAACAGATCAAGTTGCAGGCCGGGCCTAAGAGTTATATTAGGTGTCTTTGCATAAGGCTTCTTAGTGCTATACTTCTTAAGGAGTATCGTCTCATCAATTATATTATCAGCTTTGATATTATCATCTATATCTTTAGTCTTTATCCAAGACTTATCGCCATACAACTATAGCTCTAGTTGTTAAACCAGCTTCCAGGTACTAGTAAAATCTTTAAAAAGTTCTTATTTGTACTTCTTTAAATATGCTATCAGCTAAGATACGTCTTTTGCGAACAAATCCTTTATAGTTATTACTACTAATAGATCACTCTATAATCGTCTTCCTATAAGAGCGTCTAATAGTAGACCACCTTTTATCATACTAAGCGTTGCACGAAACTTAGCTAAGGATTCTCCGATAATACTCCATCTCGCTATGCTTGGTTTCTTTATATAGATAGAATCGATAATGAATTCTTCTAGGTCAGCGCTATTCTCAAGTGATTCATTGCTAACAACTTCTATATAGTTGTTGCTAATAGCGAGAAAACCACCCTTTCCAGGTTCTCTATTAGAATCCAGGTCAACGAAGGTGCCTTGTCTTATAAACACTAAGAATAGAGTAGTCTCATTAGAGATATACTCCTTTAGAATTATTCTATCCTTAGTATTCAATTCTTTCTATTGAGCTGCGCTTTATGCCAGATTCAACGAGATCTACTAAGAGTTCTTAAGGCGATAGGGTATAAGTGTAAATAACTTATAAGACTTTTCCTATATAGCAAATTCTCCAGTCGATTGTTTAGCTGCCGGAATCACGTAGTAGTCAATAGTTCTATTATTAGGTAGATTGACCCGCGAGCCGGGCCTAGGAGTCAATCTTACGAATCTTATATTAGCGTCAATCTTAATAGAAATAATTTGCAAATAGTAGTCAATGCCTATAAACTATATAAGCTTAAGATATGCCACTAGCTTATATAAAGAATTATAATAAGTCAATAGAGCACTAAGATACAGACTATAGTGCATCCTTAAGGTCTGCTATATTAAGCTGTAAGTCATATTATAAAGGAAGGCGGAAGGGGAGCTTAGCTTCTTATCTAAGGTCCGGAAATGGTATTAGTATATTTTTAGCTCCTCTTATACTAATATCAAAAATGAATTCTTTTTACAATTACCGTAACTATACGTACGTATAGCACTTAGGAAAGCGCAGCTAAACAATTTAGGCATATTCAAAAAACCTTTGCTATAGAGTAATATTAGGTTATTACTAGTCAGTATAGCACTATACCAAGCGGGAGTCTAAGCGATATTATAGAATAATTTTAAAGCTTCGGGCTCTACCTTAAACTTAGCGAAACCTAATAATATATCTTTCTTAACCTGGCTCGCTATTCTATTACCGGTAGCCATAATTGCATAATTCCCTAGGTGCAGTAAAAACAACTTTAAGTCAGGTGCAGTGCAAAATTTATATATATTAGAGGAAACTTGCTCGTTGGTTAAAGACACTGTTATCAGCCTATAATATTATATATATTATCGTTTATATAGAGTATAAAATTTTTCGAAACTGAAGTCCTTAAATATCCTTATTATAAATTTGCTTAATTGTATCTTTATCTTTAGTATTACTGCAATCTTAAATCTATCGCCATATTGAAGTATTATCTTAATGTTAAGGGGAACTTTATAGCACTCTATGGATATGATTGTCGTACTACTTTCTGGCTTTTCTTTAAGGATATAGTAGTCGCCCTTCGATTTCTTATACTTAATAAAGAAATGCATAATATTATCTATAGAAAATTCGTCTTATCGTAGCTTTATGATTTGTTTAACGGCTCTTGCCGTCGCTTCCTATACTAGTAAAACTTCTCCCTGACCTTCCTTTTTCAAACGCTTTATTATTGACTTATAGAATTTTAAAATAAATTTTTACAGGTCTTTGGAAAAGGTTTATATAATATCAGCTGTATCCTTCTTAGTATTATTAAAAATTTCCATTATATTAGTAATAGGATTATTCTCTTCGTCTATCAGATTATCTTTAGAATCTATATTATTACGTATTCTGACCTATAGGCCGGGCTTACGAGTCAACTTCTTTGCTACTAGTGTTCTAGGTGTTTAGGGCATCTCTAAGGATAGTAAATCAAACTCGTTTGAGTCTGATGATTAGTGATCGCAATAGTCAGCTATTTGAGTTCCAAGTGTTATAGGTACCTCTAGCTTAGGGATATCCTCCTTATATAGTACTTCTACCCGTAGGCCGGGCCTACGAGTCAAATTTTGCTTATTAGTTAAATCTTCCAAGGGTAGTAGCATTTTCTAAGCAGCGGGTATAACAAACTCCTATCTTTCTATCTTATTATCAAAGTAGTTTATAGTATACTCAGCTAGATAGATTATCTTTTCCTTTATAATAAGTAAACTACATTATAACTATTGCAAACCAAGGGTATCTAGAACTATTTAATCTAGTAACGCAATATTATCGTACTAAAAGGGGCTGTCCTTTATAGTCTAAATGGCAGAGTGGATAATAGTACTTAAGAAACCTATAAATTTTCTACCTCGCGTACTATTTCCCTGCAGCTTTTTTATACCCTTTTAGATAGTAAAATAATTCAATACCTATATAGCCTTTGCCACTAGTTGGTATATTTTAAAAATTTTACCAAGCCCTTGCAAGGTATTATTAATAGTAATGTCAGTTATAAAGTATGTCCGAAAAAGTGTACCATAGGTGCTACTTATAAACTGCAACAACCTTTTCATATACTTATTTTTCTTATCTCGATTCTTCCGAAATAGATCAACTGAATTGGCATACCCTTGATATTCCTATAGAAATTTTTCACAATCGATTCCCTTTATCTTAAGCTTATTCTCAAGAAAATCATCGAAGTCTAAAAATCCTTCTTTAACTGCAGAGATTCTATAGTTTAATACTTCAATAGATGAGTTTAGGAATACCTATTGTTCTATTTTACCTAATGTTCTATAGGTGCTTACCATATCTTCTAATAATCTTAGTAACTTGCCCTCTTATAAAAAGCCACCCTCTAATATTAGCTTATTGCTAGTAGTATTTATTGACTTGCTGCCTAAGGTAATAACTGATATATTCTTCTTAGGTATGGCTTTCTTGTTTGAGCTTAGTGGTGCTATAATGAATTAGTCGGTAGGAGGGGTAGCTTTAAATAAAGAGATGATTATTTAAGAAAGATTAACAACATAGGAGGCCTATACTAGAAAAGATTGATAATAGAAAGACAATAGTAGTAGTGCTAGTATTATAGGTCTGGTAGGGTTATAGAGAAAGTAAAAAAAAGTAAAATCGTCGTACGGGGAGAGGCTTATTTATAGAATTTGGAATCGCGCTAGTGCACAAAGGAAAAGTGGGTATAATAAGCTTAGAAGTGGGAACAAAAGTAGGGTATAACGCATACAAGGACCTACAATTAGTGAATGATAATTCTTCAAAGGTGAGGACGACATTTTAAAGGTAAGCGTTAGAAAGTTGCATACAAAGGGAATAATCAAAGAATAAATCATATAAAGAGTAAAGTAAATAAAGAATATATATAAAATGGAATAATAGGTTAAGAATAAAGAGGTGCAAGTATATAGAAAGTAGATAATCCTTAAAAAATTCAACTTCTAATTCGCAATCTCTCTAAATGGTTTTCAAGGGAAGGAGGTAGTAGACTTGATTCTCGAGGCTCGAGTCGACTCAATTGTCAGTTCTATTATCACTTCGGAATCTTCTTCTCTTGCGTTAGTTCTCATTTCTTAGCGATTTCTCAGCTTTAGGGACCTCTCTCAAAGGATCTTCTATTAATACTCCTAGATTTGGTAACTGAGGTTCATCCGAACTATCTCGTAGGCTTAAGCCAGCCGAGTCCAACCTCACTCGCAGGCCAGGCTCGCGAGTCAGTCTTAGCGTTTCTAAGCTTAAGGATAAAAACAGGGGATTAGTTCCCAAATCAGGGTCTAATACTATACTAGCGTCTCAGTTCGTCTCTTTTCCGAATTTTCTTATAATAATGCCTTTATTAATCAGTGCATTAGGCTCTTAGATAGCATTTACTTTATCGCGTTATCCCTAAGACTTAAGTCTATAAAGAAGCGACTTAGTGTTTGTAACGTCTGTTTAGGCCTTAATAAGGGCGTTGAAGAGCTTCTGATTATATTTTGCAAAGTGGATTTTCAATTTATCTTTATTAAGAAGAAACAACTCTTGTACTTTAATTATAACCAATAGATCTATTTAAGAGCATCGACTAACAATGGCTTTAGAGAGGCTGCCGCAGTTCTCAAGATGAAAAGCTGCTTTAAAAGGTGCAGTAGTCCTGCTTATATTAATCTATCGAAGTACTAGAGGTTGCTTTAAAGCAGAGACTGAAAAGATAAGATCGGAGATTCGAGTCTTATTTTCCAAGGTATTCTTATTGCGTATAACTGTATAGTTATTACAAAAGGCTATAAAACCACTAGTCCTATAAGGATTGTCCAAAAGCATTTCAAGAAGGTGTCCTTATTTTATTATTACTATAATTGGATTGCTATTATTAGTAATAGGTCGCAAGATCTCCTTTTGCTTTAATTTTGCGGTTATTTGAGCTAGTTGAGATTTTGAACCGAGTGCCTAGGAAGTCTATCGACTTGTCTTCTTCGTAGATAGAGTGAGTTTCACATTCGACTAAGAGCTGACCCACCTATTAAGGCTTCCAGAAGCTGGCCCTTGTCCGATCGGTAGGATCTAATAATCCAAGACTTGCTTTTTAATAAAATTGACTTGCGGGCCAGGACTGCGAGTGAAAATCGGAATCTCTTTATTAGTAGCACTTATATCTCTTTTTATTAAAACGACTTAATTATAAAGACTAAGGCCAATCAATTAAGAAGGTTTAAAGTAGGCCATAAGCTAATAGGTTCCTCTACTTCTTGCTATTATAGCTGAAAGGTAAAGTCTATAGTACATTCGAAGGACTTATTGAGTAAGACTGAATATCATATTATAGAGAAAATAAGAAAGTATAGAGATCGCGCTATCTATAGGGCAGAAGTGATAAAGATATATCTCTGCTTCTTATCTTATAATAGAGAGGAATATACTTATAAAAGCACTATTATTAGTAGTAAAATTGTCGGTTAGGAAGCGGCATCTAAAGGGCTTAGGCATCACAATTGACCCTTCTTCCTCTATTCCCTCCTACTGTTTATTGCTTAATAATATCGATAAGAAGGAATTATTCTATTCAATCGGCTCTAACGCTTTTAAGGCTTCGGGATCAGCTCTGAATTTTATAATACCTAAAGATGCCTCTATTATCAATAGGTTAGATTTGCATATCCTTAAAGAGATAAAGAACTGATTATTAAGGTAGATTAGAAAAAGATCGATATCTTCTACTATATAAAGAAGTTCGAGGTATTTAATAGTTTTATTAATATCAAATCCTTTATAATTAAGACTATAGTAAACCGAAAGAGAGCGAATATAAAGGTCGCAAAGTCTTCTCCCTTCGATTCCTATACTAAGGAGATACTGCCGAAAGCGAGTCTTTATTGTAAAAGACACTTAAATGTTATATCATTCTCTAAGCTTAAGGTTGAGAATGACCGATTAAGGCACATTATTACAATTACAAATGTCCTAATCAATAGATTCCTCTTCGCATTCTCTTTCTTATAAGATAAAATAGTCTCGTTCGGCATCCGAGAGACTAGGTTCTTAACTTCTATAATTATTAAAGAATTGAATAATATCTGTAAGGGCGAACTCGTCTAGGATAAGCCATTGAATCTGTTTAATAGCTCTCCTAGTTATCTCTAAAGCAGTTAGAATAGGGTCTTCCCTTATATTATTATTTCTAAAATGGTTATATATAGATATAAAGAAGTTAAGAACTAGCTCCTTTAAGTTGTTAAGGAAGGAGTCTAAGCGAGTGCGCAATCCTTTAGTTTTAAATTGCAAATCAGCTAAGGTAGCTATTAAACAATCCATCCTTTTTAAAGGTCGAGCTAAAATTAGTCGTTTAGCTAAAGGAGAGTCCCTTAAAGATTCCGAAAATTCTAAAGAGACTGCGCTAAGCGTTCGAGCAGTCTATTCAACAGCGGTTTCTAGAATTATTTTAGCAAAAGGCAGGTTAGGTCCAATTCTAAAATTCTCGTTTCTAACTCTTAGTCTAAGACTGCAAGTCAAATCACATAGTTTAGCGCTTATCGAATCTTTAGGCTAAGAGGCGAATTTCAAGGCAAGCTTAACTACAAATAACCAATTCTCTTCTTTATTATTAAAGAAATCTCATTTAAACTCTAGCATAGGAGTCCAGTTTTCTTTTAAAATAAGCAAACTATAAGCAGAAGCGCAGAGCCCTAGCATATTAATAATAGTGCTATTAGGTAGGGTAATATCTACAGCCCATTTTAATCTTTTTATAGCTCTATTAGCTGCTATAAATATTGCATTAGATAGGCCTACAAATCTGCGACCGCGAATTCGATTGCCTCAGAATTTTGCTACTCCTTCTTAAATGATAAAGAAATTGAGAATTTAAATAGCTCTGGCTATAGGAGTATTTTCCTTAAGAATTTTTAATAACACTCGCCTTCTATTATTAGAATCAATATTTGTTAAGAAATGTAAATGAAACAAGAGTCCTCTCTTATTAGTAGCTAAATTATCCAGTCGTTAAATAGATTCTTCCCTTTTATCTTAGTCCGTTCTGAAAGTATCGGCCAAGGTTATGTATTAATCTGCGTCGGCTAAGAATTCCTCTCTAGAGATTCCCTTTAGTCTTAATTCTTCGGTTAGAAAGTTGTTAAATTAGAGAATTCCAAGGGCCACCTAAGTTAAAAGGTTGCTAATAGTATTCGCGTAAGCTAAAAGGAGTTTTTATTACTCTATATCTCCTAAGGCTATATAGGTCGATTTAAAGCTCTCTAATAATGCAATGGCTCTATCGTCCTAAGAGAAGTTTGTAACTAGTGCTTATTCATCCCCTATCGCAGCAGATAAAACCATTTATGAGTTCTTTAGAGGCATATTACTTATGAAAGATAGGGAGTATAAATAAGAGAGTTCAATAGGGTATAAGAATTAAAAGGGCATACAAGCTGCAATAGGTTTGCTATATATATATTAAGGAAATTGGACTTTTTATTTATTATTTAAGGAAAGTAATAGGAATATTATAATTAAAGGCCAATATTAAAAAT
Organism: Diplocarpon mali; assembly: GCA_024741835.1. NCBI lineage: Eukaryota > Fungi > Ascomycota > Leotiomycetes > Helotiales > Drepanopezizaceae > Diplocarpon > Diplocarpon mali. Next base: position 10,867 of record JAENRP010000255.1, read on the forward strand.
GTAAAATAAGTTAGAGTAGGCAAGAATTTAAAGTGATCTTAAAAGATCTATATCCTAAATAATAAAGGAGGCGACCTTGCCGAAAATGTAAAAATAAGAATTAGAGGAAGGTAAGACAATTAATAGGCTAGGAAATCGTTTGGTATTCCCGCTTGCGTTCTTCGGATATTTTAGAAATAATGACTTAGGGTCGCAATTGGTTAGGTATTTTAATATTCTTCACTTGCAGGACCGGCTTATAGGTTAAGTTGGAAAAATCTTAGTCTTCGTCCAAGGGTTCAAAATTGCTTATATCGCCGTCGGTTCTTACAAAAGATTCAGAGGTAGTATCAATTTCAGATTCGTCTTCTAAGGGGAATAAGGTCTAGTCGCATTAGTAAAAGCGCTTCAGTCAGTTGGCTACAAAGGTTCCTTTAATATCGACTCCATCAAGTTCTTAAAGAGAATAGTATCCTTTTTCTTTCTACTCAGATTTAACTTTAAATAGGCCAAGCTATTAATAGTCAAGTTTAGTATCTGCTAATATATTAATGCTTCTTATAACATCGTAAACTAGGATAAGATTATCTTTTTAAATAGGATGCGTTTTAAGTACTTTAGAAGTAGCCTATGCTTCTTTAGCTTTTTCCTTATATTGTTTCTTTCGCAGGATGATTTCCTCTATATCTATATCTCAAAGCTTAAGTTGTCGGCATTTTATTGCTAGCAAATCGGAACGATTCTAAATTTGACTATAGTCGAACAATCTCCAAATAGGCTATCAGGATTTAAAAGGGAGCTATGCCTCTCTACTATAGATAAGGAAAAATAGTATAACTCCAGTTGGTTTATAGATTATCGTTTAATAAGCAAAGAGTATTCTATAAAAGTATTTTATCCAATTTTTAAATCCTCTACGGGTAACTTTAGATAGCCTATCAAGAATATTGCGATATCCTTACTCTACCACTCTATTAGCTTTCGAGTTGTACGCTGAGATTTAAACCTATTTAATACTATATTTTCGCGAAAAAGCTTTAACTACTCCTTTATTTTCAGGGCCTCTATCAACAGTTAGTCTGCTAAAAAGTCTATAGCAATAGATCATATCTTCTTAAAGGAACTTCGCAATAGATTCAAAGTTAGCAGATCTTAAAGGTCGTCCTTTAGGCCATCCTAATAGGTCTTCCTTTGCTAGAATAAAATATATAATCCTATTTTCAATTATTAGTACTTATATAATATCAAGACTGACTTTATAAAAAAGGCCTAATAGCTAGGTTAGGAATAGGAGATTCTCTTTATAACTAGGTTTTCGTTTTTAATAAGGGACGCAACTTTTCACAAAGGCTTTACAGTCCTTAAAAGAACCTTTCTAAAAGAATTTCCTCGAGAGTCGGTAGTAGGTAGACTCAGCTCTTTAGTAGCCAGTTTTCTTATAAATATCCTAGATAGCCTTAGCCCTTAGTTCTTTATCGTCTAAGCAAAGTCGTATAGAGAATAAGTTATTACTCCTTTTAAACAATCGTCTTTCTTATATTAGATAAATCAGAGCTTTAGCTTTGAATTTCTAAAAATCTTTAAGAGCAACTGTCTTTAGTCGTTTAAGCGTGACTAAAAATTTTACGATTTCTTCAAAGTCACCTAAGTAGTTAAGTGATAAAATTCTCTTACTCGACTCGCGGGCCGGGCTCGCGAGTCAAGTCCCTTTAAGGCAATATATTAACAGATAACCAACTTCGTTCTCTACCCACTTATTAATATCTGTTTTATCTTCTTTAATCAAATCAGAGGGGTAGGGACGAGTTCTTCTTAAAAGGCCGTCGGCGGCGGTATTTTTCATTCCTAGAATATATTTGACTTTAAAGTCTATTAGTCTTATTTAAGCAATCTATTTCATTAGCAAGGCTCCTAATAGGTCGCTTGCAACTCTATTCAATTGTTCTACTAGCACTTTAGTATCAGTTTCAAGGATAAAGTAAGTGCTATAAAGGTCGCTTCTTATCTTTTTCATCGCCTTTAGGGCGCTTTTGCATTCCCATTTAGTAGCATTATACTTTGTCTCCGCTGGATTCCAAAGACCACTTTCAAAGCAAGTTAGATGTCTTTTCTACTAGCTGTCAGTTTATTAAAGGACGGCACCCCATCCGATTAAGCTTGCGTCAACTATTAGTATAATTGGCCCAGCGTCGGCTCTATAGTCTATTTTAATCAGATATAGCGCTTTAAGCAACGCTTACTTCAGTTGTCTTATAGCCTCTATTTAGGGTTCCTCCTACTGAAACTCAGCCCCTTTCTAAAACAAGGAGTAAATAGGTACTGCCTTTTTAGCAAAATCCTTAATCTAAATGCAATAGTATACCATAACTCTAATAAACGCGCGAGCTTCTACCATATCGTCACACCTCTTCCATTCGTCGATTTTAAGTACTTTAGCCCTCTAAGGACTTCGGCCATTGGAATCCGTAATAAAACTAACAATTTCCATTGATAAGAGATAGTATTATAACTTCGGACCAACTGTTGCTCCTACCCTTTTGAATTGTATAAGTACCTAGTCCAGGTTCTAAATGTGTTCTATTATAAATTATTATATACTAAAGAGAACTTCTTTATAGTTGTAGAATGATCTTAATCCTTTTACTCCTATATCGTCTATATAAGAGAGCGCAATATTAGGTATACAATCTACTAGTATCTTATAGATTACTTAAATAAATTGAGCGATCGAATTTATAGCCCCTTAAGGTAATCTTATCATCCGAAGTAGCCTAAGAGGGGTTTGAATTACTATTATATCTCTTAATTTAACATTAAGAATGAATTGGTCGTATCTAAAGAAGAAGTTAATAAGAGAGCTGCAGGTTAATCCTGCGAATTCATTCGAGAACTTATCCATATTCAAAGGGATATTAGCATCCTTAACAGTTACTCGGTTTATCTCTACTACTGCTATTATTAGTCTATAAGTTCCCTTCTCTTTCTTAGCAACTAGGAACCATTTGTTCTTATAAGGGCTATTACAGAACTTAAAAACACCTTGCTTCAGCCTATCCTTTAACATTTCAATTACCTTTTCTTAAAGAGCTTTAGGGACTCCGAATGTTTTCTCTTACTAGGCTTCGTAAGGTATTATCTTAATCTTAATATAAGGCGTGACCTCTTCTCGAATCTAGCCAAGTTCCGTCTAATTAAAAGCTAAGGCGTCCTCTTAATTTGTTAAGGTTTTATAGAGTAGTTCGCGTTCTTATTCTATTAAGTCATCTTCAATTTTCAGTATGCTAAAACGTTCTTTTATTAGCTGATATCCGATAGGTTTATTAGAAAATCTGCCTATAATAAACTTATCGAATTTGCCACTTAGCTTCAGAGGTCGAAGCTTCTCGTCTTATTCAAACCAATCATCCAATCCTTTAGGCTTTAAGCTATTAGAGATTCTCTAATCTACCGGTCGTACTTTATCAGCCTTACTTTTATATATAGTTCGAATATTAGCTAGTACTATGCTTCTCTGCTTTTTTCCTTTTTTATCAAATCTTATAAAACGGTCCGAATCTTCCTTTTTAAAAACAAATAAAAGATTTTCTAAGTTATCAATTTAAAGTGCGTAGATAGAAATGTCGTTAGTAATTTTATTATTTTTCACTCGCAGGTCCAGCCTATAAGTGGTTTTTAGGTTTTTCAAAATGATTAATAAATTATCGAAATTTATAAAACGAACTCTCTTCTCTACCTTATTTTTCTTTTTTCTTAATTATTAAGCTGATAAAACGCCAATTGCACCATTTTTCAAAATTCCAGATTTGACTCCCAGTCTAAGACTGCGAATCAAATCGCTATTGTTTAAAATTGGCAAACTCACCTTTCTTTCACTATAACTCCTTGCTAAGTGCCTTCCTTCACTAGCATTAAGCCTAGCCCTTATACTAGCTAATCGTTTCCTAAAACCTCGTTTTAGAATTCGGCTATATCTCCTGCAATAACCATTTGTCCTTTTAAAGATCGATCTATATTCTAAAGACTAGCTTTTATAAGACTATCTCTAAGATAGTTAAATATTAGCTGAGATTCTAAAATGAAGGGCATTCCTAAAAGAATATCGTTCGAAGAATTCTCTATTATTAGAAAGTCAATATAATTAACGATTCCTCCGACTCTAACCTTTACGTTTTTCACCTATCTATTAAAATTGTGTTTCAATCCAGAGACAGTCGAATAAACAAGGAGTCGATCGCTAACGATTATCAATCGAGCCATTTCTGCCACCTTTTTAATTATCGCATTAACTTTTGAACTACAATCGATCAGAGCCTTTGCTTTAACTGATTCTTCTATTAAATAAATAATAATAGGGCTTTTTATTACAACTGCTAAACAATTTCGATTGATATTCTAAGATATTAAAGCTATTGCTATAATATTGTAATACCTCTAGGTTCCTTTGTCTTCTGCAATCTAGAGACATTTGATTAAGGCTAAGTGCTTCTCAGAGTTCTTCTGCGTTACAATTTCCATTTCCTTATTATCATTTAAATCTTTAAAGGCAACTAGGATATGCTTTCCTAGCACTTTATTAAAGCGTCCAATCAAACCAAATAGGTCTTTAAATATAAGGTTAATTTGCTAAGCTATGATATTCTCTATAGCTTTCTCTATTGCAGTTGAATTAGCGTATTTGTCGACGAATTTCTCCTATTTTAATATCTATCTCTTTCGCTTAGGGTCAAGGGTCTGCGCAATAACTTCGACTTCTTAATCTTCGAGCTTAAAGCCATTTTCGTCTATTATATCTCTAATTAATTCGTCTGCCATATCGGCTTTATCCTCGTCTACTGCAGTTCTAGATTATTAAGTATCTTTTAGCGTTTGGACTCTATATTAAGATTCCTAAGTTGCACGCATTGATTTCTAGACTTTAGCTAGTTTAATCAGTATTAAGGGAGTAGTAGATCTAAAAGGGCGTCAAGTATTCTAAGGGTTTCTAAATACAGAAGCAGTATTAATATCAGCAGATACGTTATTATTAACCCACCCTAAGACAGAGATGCCTTTAACTTCCGTAGCTATTTAGTCAGAAGCCAGGTCCTTAAGAACTCCCTTAGGTAGGTTGCTAGTTGGACCTATATATATATAAGTTGGAATTTTAGCGTTTATATCTATAATACGCTATCGTTTGACCAAATTCTCGTCCCATTTCGTACTATATATCATCGTTCGAACAGTCTATAACTATAAGCGATTCTAGTGCTTTTTAATAGGGATAGCTTCTAGCCTAGGATCTTTAATGCAAAGCATCCTATACTTATTAATATGTATAACCCTAGTATTAATAAAACGAAGGAAAAGAGGGCAATCGTTGCAATACTTATATAAAGCGCAGTTAGGTTTTTCGTTATTATAAAAGTTGCAGGTTAGTTGTCTTCTATTGCCGTTTCCTTAGTACCCTATAGTATTAATATTAGCAGAGTGCTAGTTAGGATCAATTCCTCCTTCTTTAGCCAGCTATTGCGTTCTTATATTAGCTGGTTGTTCCGAATGATAAGAAGCAGGAGTCTGGTAATAGGAACCACTAAGTTAGCTTATAGTAGCCGAGTTTTACCTATTACTAAATTGCGGAATATGCTGTTTTTCCTATAAGAGATTATTAATCTTAGTTTCTAAGCTTTAGATTTAGAGTTTTGCAAATTAGGTCTTAAGTTCCTCAATTCTAAGGTTAGATCTTACTCCTAGGTCAGGACCGCGAGTGAAAGGTATAACCATAGGGTTCTTCTTTGCCTCCTCTATGACTTCCAAAGCCTTCGAGTGTTCTTAGACCAGGCTCTTAAGGTCTTTAGTATAAGAGGGAGTAGGGGCTTTTTCCTACTCTATAGTATTAATAGTTCTCTTACTAAGATCTGATTTTAAAGCAAAGGCCGAGAATTCCTTAAATAAGGCGAAGGTTATAGGGTCTTGCTTATTAATCCTAAAATGCTTGATAATCTTATTTCGAAAGCTAGTAGGTAATCTAAGTAAGAAAAGGCGACCTCTTTCAACTTTGCTAAGTATTTTCTAGCTGATTAAGGTGTTTAACACACAAGTAAAAGTCCGATAGTAGTTCTTAAGTTCCTTAGGAGTTTAAGTGACTAGAACAAATTCCTTTAAGAAAGCTAGAGTATTGCGAATCTGCTATCTGTTAAATTCTCAGAATTTAGACTTAAGAGCCTTAATAAGGAGTTCTTATGAATTATGCGTCTTCTATTTAAAGAGGGATTTGATAATATCTTTGCTTATATAATTATAGTAGCAAGGGAGCTGAGAAATCATATCCGCTTATAAAATACCAAAATTGTAATAAGTTTCCTTATATTGCTTAAGGAAATCAGTGATATTAGCTCTTATAAAGTAAGGAGTACTAAGGGAACTAAGGAGGGGAAAGTGACTGGTAATAGCCTTAAATGCAGCTATTATCATTTTATATTAACCGTCCGGATTAATAGAATCCATAGGGGGCAAATAGGAAGCTTTGATATCGCGTGATTGGTTGCTAAAAGGAGTACTTCGAAATTCAAAAGGGCTTAAAGAACATTCAAAATCCGAGTCGATCTCAAAGTGACTAGGACGAGTTTAAAAAGATTCAGATAAAGGGTTAGTAAAAAGTTTAAAATTGTTATTATTTTTAGTGTTTTCTAGTATCGATATTAAAAAAGTAGGTAGCAGTCCTAAGTTATTTAAGGACATCTTTTTATCCTTCCACTTATAGGCCAGGCCTAGGAGTAGAATTCCGGATTCCGCTAAAAGTTTAATCCGAGTTTGCTAAAAGATTTTAAATAGGTACTAAATAGCTAATAGGAGCGTTGCGACTAATCGCAATAAGATAAGGTTTACCTAATCTAGGACCAATTTCTAAGATAAGGTTTATATCCAAGATTCTTCTTAGCCTCTAGGCCAATTCCTATTAGTCTTCAGAATAAAGGGGTCTCCGGAGACGATTCTAGGGCAATTTTTAGAGTTTTATTAAGCTAAGGCGGCTGAATTATCAGATTCGGATTTCTAAGGATTCTAAAGAGGCACTTCCAGTTGAAGTTTACGCTTAGTATTACTCGAGTACTCGAAACTACCGCTATTTGAGATTGCTATTATAGGGTCCGCCAAACTTTTCATACTAAGAAGCCGAAAATTCCAAAAATCTCAGAGTTAAGGAAGAAAATAGGGGTTTTCAAAGCAGAGCCGAAAAGGGAAAATCTAAGGTTATTAATAGTTGCTAAACGAAAATCGACAGTTCCAAGTAACTAGGCGATTAAAGATAAGGGTTTTGGAGTTGATTAAAATGCTATAAGTGTTTCGAAGACGTATTTCAAAGGCCGGTCTCTTGTCTGCGAACTAAGAGATCGATAAGGTTGTATAAGGACGGAAATCTCAAGAAATCGGTCCCTGCGTAGGTCACTAATATAAAACTGAGGGGAGACAATACAAGAATAGGCCTAAGGGAAGACCTAAAAACAAGAGGAGGAAGCACTATAAGCAGGCTCTCTTAGACAAGATATTAGGAATAAGTCCCAAGTATAGGGTATATTTAGTACTATGGCGATACGCGCTGTCTCTATATACAGAAGATGGCCCTTTTATCTACCTGCCGTCCTACGCCGATCATATGATATATATCACGAGACCTATCCATCTCAGGTCTCCATATTATCTTTTCAGTCTCTGCTTTAAAGCAACCTCTAGTACTTTAATAGATTAATATAAGTAGGACTACTACACCTTTCAAGGTAGCTTTTCATCTTAAGAACTGCAGCAGCCTCTCTAAAGCTATTATTAGTCGACGCTCTTAAATAGATCTATCGGTTATAATCGAAGTATAAGAGTTATTTCTTTTTAATAAAGACGAATTGAAAATCCACTTTGCAAAATATAATCAAAAGCTCTTTAATACCCTTATTAAGGCCTAGACGAATATTATAAATACTAAGTCGCTTCTTTATAAACTTAAGTCTTAAGGATAATGCGATAAAGTAAATGCTATCTAAGAGCCTAATGTACTAATTGATAAAGGCATTATTATAAGAAAATTCGGAAAAGAGACAAACCGAGATGCTAGTATAGTATTAGACCCTGATTTAAGAACCAATCCCCTGTTTTTACCCTTAAGTTTAGAAACGCTAAGACTAACTTGCGAGCCTAGCCTACAAGTAAGGTTAGACTCAGCTAGCTTAAGCCTATAAGAAGGTTCAAATGAACTTCAGTTACCAAATCTAAGGGTATTAATAGAAGATCCTTTAAAAGAGGTCCTTAAAGCTAAGAAATCGCTAAGAAATAAGAACTAATATAAAAGAAGAAGACTCTAAAGTAATAATAGAACTGATAATTAAGTCGACTTAATCTAAAGAATCATAGTCTATTCCCCCCTTTGAAAACTATTTAAAGAAATTGCAAATTAAATATTAAATTTTTTTAAGATTATCTACTTTTTATATACCTATACCTCTTTATTCTCTATTTATTATTCTATTCTATATATATTCTTTACTCTACTTCATTCTTTATATAATTTACCCCTTGATTATTTCCTTTATATGCAACTTTCTAACGCTTACCTTTAAAATATTATCCTTACCTTTGAAGAATTATCATTTACCAATTATAGGTCCTTATATATATCATACCCTACTTTTATTCCTACTTCTAAGCTTATTATACCTACTTTTCCTTTATACACTAGCGCGATTCTAAATTCTATAAATAAGCCTCTTCTTGCATAACGATTTTACTTTTTTTACTTTCTCTATAACCCTACTAGACCTATAATACCAGTACTACTACTATTATCTTTCTATTATTAATCTTTTCTAGTATAGGCCTCTTATATTATTAATCTTTCTTAAATAATCATCTTTTTATTTAAAGCTACCCCTTTGCCAACTAATTCATTATAGTACTATTAAGCTTAAATAAGAAAGCCATACTTAAGAAGAATATGTCAGTTATTGCCTTAGGCAGCAAGTTAATAAATACCACTAGTAATAAGCTAATATTAGAGGGTGGCTTTTTATAAGAGGGCAAGTTATTAAGATCATTAGAAGATATAGTAAGCACTTATAAAACATTAGGTAAAATAGAATAATAGGTATTCTTAAACTTATCTATTAAAGTGTTAAACTATAGAATCTCTACAGTTAAAGAAGGATTTTTAGGCTTTAATGATTTTCTTAAGAATAAGCTTAAGATAAAGGGAATCTATTATGAAAAATTCCTATAAGAATATTAGAGGTATGCTAATTCAATCGATCTATTTTAAAAGAATCGAGATAAGAAAAATGAGTATATGAAAAGGTTATTGCAGTTTACAAGTAGCACCTATAGTACACTTTTTTAAATATACTTTATAACTAATATTACCGCTAATAATACCCTGCGGGGGCTTGGCAAAATTTTTAAAATATACTAACTAGTGGCAAAGGCTATATAGGTATTGAATTATTTCACTATCTAAGAGGGTATGAAAAAGCTATAGGGAAATAGTACGTAAAGTAGAAAATTTGTAGGTTTCTCGAGTACTATTGTCCACTCTGCTATTTAGACTATAAAGGATAGCCCCTCTTAGTACAATAATATTATATTACTAGACTAAATAGTTCTAGATACCCTTGGTTTATAATAGTTATAATATAGTTTACTTATTATAAAGGAAAAGATAATCTATCTGGCTAAGTATATTATAAACTACTTTGATAATAAGATAGAAAGATAGGAGTTTGTTATACCTACCGCTTAGAAAATGCTACTACTTTTAAAAGATTCAACTAATAAGCAAAATTTGACTTATAGGCCTAGCCTATAGGTAGAAGTACTATATAAGGAGGATATCCCTAAGCTAGAGGTGCCTATAATACCTAGAACTTAAATAGCTGACTATCGCAATCACTAATTATTAAACTCAGACGAGTTTGATTCACTATCCTTAAAGATGCTTCAAACACTTAAAATACTAATAGTAAAGAAGTTGACTTATAAGCCTAGCCTATAGGTTAGAATATATAATAATATAGACTCTAAAGATGATCTAACAGACGAAGAGAATAACCCTATTACTAATATAATAGAAATTTTTAATAATACTAAAAAGGATATAGCCGATATTATATAAACCTTTTCTAAAGACCTATAAAAATTTGTTTTGAAATTCTATAAGTCAATAATAAAGCGTTTAAAAAAGGAAGGTCGAGGAGAAGTTTTACTAGCATAAGAAGCGATAGCAAGAGCTATTAAATAAATTATAAAGCTATAATAAGACGAATTTTCTATAGATAATATTATGCATTTCTTTATTAAGTATAAGAAATCGAAAGGCGACTACTATATCCTTAAAGAAAAGCTAGAAAATAGTATAATAATCATATCTATAGAATGCTATAAAGTTCCCCTTAATATTAAGATAATACTTTAATATAGCGATAGATTTAAGATTGCAATAATACTAAAGATAAAGATACAATTAAGCAAATTTATAATAGGGATATTCGAAGACTTCAGTTTCGAAAAATTTTATACTTTATATAAACGATAATATATATAATATTATAAGCTAATAATAGTATCTCTAACTAATAAGCAAGTTTCCTTTAATATATATAAATTTTGCACTACACTTGACTTAAAGTTGTTTTTACTATACCTAAGGAATTATACAATTATAGCTACTAGCAATAGAATAGCAAGCTAGGTTAAGAAAGATATATTATTAAGTTTTGCTAAGTTTAAGGTAGAGCCTAAAGCTTTGAAATTATTCTATAATATCGCTTGGACTCCCGCCTAATATAGTACTATACTAACTAGTGATAACCTAATATTACTCTATAGTAAAGGTTTTTTAAATATGCCTAAATTATTCAGCTACGCTTTCCTAAGTACTATATATATATATAATTATAGTAATCGTAGAAAGAATTCATTTTTAACATTAGTATAAGAGGAGCTAGAAATGTACCAATACTATTTCCGGACCTTAGATAAGAAGCTAAGCCCCCCCTCCGCCTTCCTCTATAATATAACTCATAGCTTAATATAGCAGACCTTAAGGATATACTATAGTCTATATCTTAGTGCTCTATTAACTTATTATAATTCTTTATATAAGCTAGTAGTATATCCTAAGCTTATATAGTTTATAAGTATTAACTACTATTTGCAAATTATTTCTATTAAGATTAATGCTAATATAAGATTCGTAAGATTAACTCCTAGGCCCAGCTTATAAGTCAATCCACTCGATAATAGAACTATTGACTACTACGTGATTCTAGCAGCTAAACAATCGACCAGAGAATTTACTATATAGGAAAAGTCTTATAAGTTATCTATACTTATACCCTATCGCCTTAAGAACTCTTAATAGATCTTATTAAATCTGGCATAGAGCGCAGCTTAATAGAAAGAATTAAACACTAAGGATAGAATAATTCTAAAGGAGTATATCTCTAATAAGACTACTCCATTCTCGGTATTTATAAGACAAGGCACCTTTATTAACCTGGATTCTAATAGAGAACTTAAAAAGGGTAGTTTTCTTACTATTAGTAATAACTATATAGAAGTTATTAGCAATAAATCACTTAAGAATAGCGCTAACCTAAAAGAATTCATTATCGATTCCATCTATATAAAGAAACTAAGCATAGTAAGATAGAGTGTTATTAGAGAAGCCTTAGCTAAGTTTTATATAACGCTTAATATAATAAAAGGTAGTCTACTATTAGACGCTCTTATAAGAAGACGATTATAAAATGATTTATTAATAGTAATAATTATAAAGGATTTATTTGCAAAAGACGTATCTCAGCTAATAGCATATCTAAAGAAGTACAAATAAGAACTTTTTAAAGATTTTACTAATACTTAAAAGCTAGTTTAATAACTAAAGCTATAGTTATATAGCAATAAGTCTTAAATAAAGACTAAGGATATAGATGATAATATCAAAGCTAATAATATAATTAATAAGATAATACTCCTTAAGAAGTATAGCACTAAAAAGCCTTATGCAAAGACACCTAATATAACTCCTAAGCCTAGCTTGCAACTTGATCTATCAAAGGGTAAGGCTAAGGAAGTAGTATTTATAGAATCTCCTGCCTCTCCCTCTTCTATTACCAACAATTCCCTTAAAGATAATAATAATAATAATAATAATAACGCTACTATATAAGTCTCTTTTCCTATCGATAGAAGCCATTATACTATACTAGCATTTATAAAGAGTATAAAAGCTCCTGCTATACTAAGACCTACCTCATTAGATACTAATAACAATGCTATAAGAAGAAGTAGTCGTTTGGCAAAGAGAGTATTATCTAATAATAGTTCTCCTTATCCTTTAAAGAGAACTAAGGAAAACTAATGCTTAGGTTAGTTCTATTTTAATTGTTTTTTTTACAATTCTATAGCTTATTTGTTTATTTTGCTAGTTTCTTTTTCTGACTCCTAGGCCCGGCCTATAA
>JAENRP010000255.1:23410-62000 GCA_024741835.1 Diplocarpon mali
AAAAAAAACTCTCCTTTTTTTTCTTTTACCTTTAATAATAATATAGCCCTAGTTTAGGCCTTTTAATATATTAGTTTTCTCGCACTTAGGGTTTGCTAGTAATTGATATACTATTACCTTAACCTATATTATTTTATATTCTTTACTAATAGTAGTAGGGGCTACTACTTTTATTATTTAGGATATATATAAAGACTTAAGATAGATAGGTCTTATGATATATATCATATGATCGACGCAAGACAGTAGAAGGATAAAAGGGCTATCTTCTATATATAAAGATAGCGCGTATTACTATAGTACTGAATATACCCTATACTTAGGACTTATTCCTAATATCTTATCTAAGAGAGCCCGCTTATAGTGCTTCCTCCTTTTGTTTTTGGGTCTTCCCTTAGGCCTATTCTTGTGTTGTCTCCCCTCTGTTTTATATTAGTAAGGCTAAAAGGAAGCACCTTGCACTTATACGCGCCGTACCGAGTTCTGAAAGTGGTAAGCTCTTTAGATTTAAGGTCCATTCGGATTCGATAAAAAGCCTGCTATATATCGAGCTTTATAAAAATCTAAGCGCCAGCTAATCGAGCTAAGGTCTTATCAATTAGTAGTAGAGGGTAGCGGTCTTTACAAGTAAGGTTATTAAGCATATAATAGTTAATATAGAATCGTAGGGAGCTATTAGCCTTTTTTACAAATAGTACTAGCGCAGTATAAGAGGCAGAGGAGGCCTTGATAAATCCTTTATTAAGGTTATTAATAAGGTACGCCTTTACTATTTCCAGTTTAGGTATAGATATCTTATATAAGAGGGAGTATCGGAGGGCCTTTTAAGCACCTTTGGCTATGAGTTCGATTTTATAATTATAGGGTCGATAGGGTAGCAGCATATTAGAAGCGGCTTTCGAGAATATATATCGGTACTCTTTATAAGCGGCTAGAATCGGTTTTTCGATTAGTTTAAAGGAGGCAGTTAGAATAGCTATCGAAACCTCTCTATTACAGTATCGGTTTAAAAGGGAATCGGTTTTGCATTATTAGGTCTGACTTTCTTAATTATCTTAAATCAATCGATCAATTTTATAAAATAAGGTGCTAAAGAGCTCTGCGCCTCGCTAATTCCTAGCTATTATATAAAAAGCATAGGCTAAAATTGCATATATATTTAAAGATAAAAGAGGAATTTTGCACTTCGCTATCTGCTTGCAAATGCGTTTTAAAGTCGAAATAGAAGAGGGAGCCGAGTTAGGCTCAGTCGCATTAAGCTCTTGCTTTATAATTAACATATAGCAGAAGTAATCCTTAGAAAAGGTATTACCTTCGACTTAGGGTAGAGTTAGGGTAGAATTAGTAAAAGAGTATTTAATCGGAATAGGAGGTGATTTAAAAGGGAGTTAGGAAAGGGCTTCTTAGCGTCGAGCTTTATACTTAAAAAGGGACCGTTCTAGTACTATATTATATTGAATTGCATTTCGCTAATAGTATTAATCCAAGTTTTGCTATTTAATATTAATGATTTCGATATTCCTTATAAAAGAAATAGTAAGAGGGTAGGAATTAGGCTAGGTTAGCTTGCAAGAAGTACAATTAATAGAAACTTTATACTCCTTAAGCCAAGCTCTTCCTAAAATCACTCTATAGTTACTAAGGTTAATAATAAGAAAGGGAGTAAAAGATTGAATTCGCTAATTAATATATAGATTAAGCAATATATAATAAGTAATAGTACTACCTTAAGAACCGTTGTATCCCTTAATTAGAAAGGGTATAAGGAGTATACGAATCAATAGTTTAAGGAAAGAAGATAAAAATTTAAATAACGCCAAATTAATTAAAGCATACCTATTAGCGCTTATATCAATTAATGCTAATACCTTATAAGAAATACCATTCTTTAAAAGTAAGATCCGTTTTATTATTAAATTGCCGCTAAAGAGGTTTCTTAAATTAAGGTATCGCATATTATAAAGTGCGCTTAAGAAGGAGGCTTTACTTAAGCAGAGGCGTTTCCCCTAGGAGTCGGAGGGGGAAGAGGAGCGCTACTATTATCTTATTCGGCCTTAGGGTCCTCCTCTTTATCGCTACTCTATCCTTAGCCATTATTATACTTAAGCTTATTAACGCAAGAGCTATAATACCTAGGAGTAATAGAAGGGGATTTCGGCCGTTTATTAAACTGATTTTTTCGATTAGCTAAAGGGAGAGCGCTAAGGGTATCGGTTTAGCGCAGAGGAAAAGAGGGAGTTCCGGACTTGGCGAAGCCAAGGGCAGGGGTGCTATGCTAAGGTCGATTCGAATACAATTCAGAAAGGTTTCTTAGCAAGGGATTTGATTTATTATTATCTCTTCGTTAGGCATTTTTATTAGAATTAGCTTTAACTTTAGTACCTAATCTCTCTTTGTATTATATCTAACTATATAGCGTCCTCTTAGCGCGCTATCCGGCATCTTCTTATTAAATGGTAGTAACCCACTTATCCAATGTCCTAGTCTTATACTACTTCTATATAAGGGGGGTTTAGAGGCATTTTAGGATTTTCTCTTTAAAGGCGCTACAAAGTCGACCGTTATTATCAATCTCTACTATAGTAGCTAGTTAAAAGAACTTAAGGTAGAATTCCTAAAAAGACTTATTGGCCTTTATATAAAGGGTAGTAAACTCGATCTTAGCTTTTTCGCATTCCGCTAGGTTAGCTAAGAACTTAGCAAGTTGACTTACTAGGGTTTCGGCGGTAATTCAGGCGTCCCTATTAAGTACTTAAGGGGTCAGCTAGTCCTTAGCTATACCCTTAGTCTAATCTAAAACGTAGTTAAGCCAGGCCTATTCCTTATAGAAGTAGGGGTAGTAAAGCTTTAAATTATCAAATACGCAGGCCTCTTAATGTTTAGCATAGTAATTACAGCTATTAGATAGTTTCTAAATAAGGTTTAGTATATTATAAATGCAAGAGAGGTTTAGCTGCTAAGCTAAAGGCGAACTAGTAGTATATCAGTCGGAGGAAGCAGAAGAAGGATTATCTTAATTGTTATATCGCTTACTACGCGCAGTAAAGGAAATAGAAAGAGGTAAGTCGAAGTCTATAAAGCATTAGGAATGCGTAAGTAAACCAGAGGTATTTCGGAGTTCAAGTGTAAGTGTTTTCTCAATTGATCTTAAGATACCTTTAAAGGCGCTTTAAAGGTTATCTAAATCTCTTTCTCAATCGATCAACTATTAGTATATAGAATTCAGCTTATAGTTATACCTATTATATTCTTTTAATATAGATATGAGTTATACTTATAAGGAATCTAGTTCAGCTTATAATATAGTGACTTTAGGGCTATTGTTATCGGCTAGTAAGGAGTTAGTAGGAAAGGTACTAGAGGTAATACTGGCACCTCCCTAGGAAGGAGAGCGAGGGGTCTTTAAAGACCGAGTAATAAGGGGAACTATTCTTCAAGCTTATAGCAAGAGCTTAGTATAAGTCTTTTAGTATATTATCATACTCGTTAGGGTTTCGGTCGACTACTAGGAATAATATAAATAGATATTATAACGCTATCTCTAGCGAAGCAAAAGAGTTATTAATAATATAACAACTAAGAGTATAACCTTTGCTTAGCACTAATATATATATAAATTATATAGTAATACTAATAGAACATCTTAATAATAACTTAGAATCAATAACTACTAAGCCTTAAAGGAGTGGAAGGGCATAGAATATATATATAAAGAAAAGAGGGTCACCCGCTTAAGGGGATCCGAACCGGATGCTAACCAAGGGTAACCTGGTTTTTTAGCCTATACCAAGATTGCGCCAAGCTATAACCGAACCGGGTACGAACCAGGGTATAACCCACATATGGTGACAATCCGTCACATTATGCAAGAATATCCTTTTGCACTTTCAGGGTCGATTCGAGAAAACCCTATATCGAATCGAGATTGCGAAACCTTAAAACGCCGTACTCTTAGGTAATTGCACCAAGTGGAGGTGCAACCGTTATATGGTAGATACTAATTCAATAACTATTAAGAAGGAAGGATAGGTACAAAGGCCTATTAAGGCATAACTAGACCTAAAAAGGTCCTAGATTAACGATATCTGATATTTTTAATTATAAGCTATTAGCAATTTTTTTATTTATTTTTTATTTTACTATAAGATATATTCCTATACTTACTATTACTACCTTCTTTTTTATCTTTTCTTACTATATTCCTATACTTGCTATTACTACCTTCTTTTTATCTTTTCTTATTTACCTACGCGTACTTGCATTTTTTTTATCACTTAAGTAGTACTAAAGAAGGAGGTTATAGCAAAGTAGCAATTATTATATTATTAAAGATAATAATCTATTAACGATTCTACCCTTAATAAGCACCTATCCTAAGCACTAGGATTTCTAAAGCGTAGATCCTTAAACCCTTAAGGCTTAGAAGCCTTACTACCTAAAGCAGTAGCTAAGTTAGCCCGCTCCTCTTAAGCTCGCACCTAAGCAAAAGCGGCCGCGATCTCCTTTAGATTCGGCTTATCTAAATCATTAAGATCCAGATCCTTACCCTTTAAAGAGCCCTTAGAAAGCACCTATCTGCCCTTACCTTTTTAGCGGCAGATATTATTAAAGGGAGCTTAAGAGCGGCCTCTAACTAAGCTAAATAGCCCCTTTATATGCTAAAGGGAGCTAAGCACCTTAGCGCTTTAAGTTTTAAAACGCCTAAGGGCAGTATTACTGCCTTAGACGGCATATAATAGATCCTACGAATAATTAGTTATTAATATCAAATAGATTCAAAGGCACTTATAGCCTATTAAGTATTTGCAAAGTTAATACTATAGCAAAAGGTATAAGCTTCGTTTAATTAAGCTAGCTAAAGGGTATCCCGAGTCTTTAAGACTATAGAGATTTATATCTAAGTCTCTTTAAATAGGATTTAGGCCGCCTCTTAGATCGCTTTAATATTACTACTAACCTAAGCATCCTAAAGGATAATATACTTATCCTAAGCTTAAATAGGTATTTATAATAAACATCTATCAAAGGTCATTAGAGTATAAAGATATTAAAGGGCACTTACTAAGATATACTTTACTTACTATATAATATAATAGTTATACTTTTTAAAAGTAAGAGTATTAAATGCGCATATATAGCCGGTATTATTCTTACTAGCCTCCTTTCTTAATATCATACGTGTAACAGCTGCACCTCCACTTAGTGCAATTACCTAGGAGTACGGCGTTTTAAGGTTTCGCAATCTCGATTCGATATAGGGTTTTCTCGAATCGACCCTAAAGGTACAAAAGGATATTCTTATATAATATTATATGAATAGGCAATAGAGCTTCTAGCTACTATGTATATAAGGAAGAAGGGCTCTCCCTTAAAGAGGGTTCTCTAACTTCTTCGTTTCTTTTGTATTAGACCTATAGAATATGCCTTTTGTACTACTTCTTACTCCTATACTTAATCTCGCACTTTAGCGGTTCTATATTATTATATTAAACGAAGAAGTTCTTTTCCGCTAGGGACGGCTTTTAATAATATCCTACCCCTTTTGAAATTCGATTCGCAGTTATTTCGACTTTCGGCAGAGTCAAGATCCTAAAGATCTTCTAAACAAACTGGGAGCTTAAGTATAGCTTATTAACTAATATAATCGAGGAACGCTTTTATTAGCTAGATTTTCTTAACCACTCCTTTTGTAGAAGTGCTATAGGCAGAAGTTAGGAGAGCACTACGCTATTAGAACCCTTTTTCTATAGAATCCCTTTTTTGACTAAATTACTACTGAAACTAAAATCGGTAAAATGAATTCCCTACTAGCCGGAAGTTAGCAAATATAAAATGTACCTAGTTCGTTTAGGGAACTAGCTTCTATAAGGAGTACCCCTACCCTAGCCCCTAAGGGCGGACCTTCCTCTGCTACCAAGGGCAAGAGACTACAACGCTATAGCTAAGCCAACCGAGATAATTAAGACTTTTCGAACCCGAACGTCTTATAAGGAATAGTCTTAGGTTTAAAGGAATCCTTATAATACTAAGATCAATCTAATCGATAATTATAAAGTAAGATTAGTAGGATTGCTTAAGCTATCTTTAGCCTAAAGACCCTAGCTTATCAAAGCTAAGAAACGGCTTAGCGCGTATATTAGATTACTAAGCGAGAATCTACCTACCTTTGATAAAGCAAGACCTAGCCTCTTTTAAAAGTCGATATAGATATAAAATGGACGAAAATTCAGCTAATTGAAAAGATCACCCTCCTTAATAATAGGACCTCTCTAATATATAAGCAGTAGTTAGCTTTAGTCTAAGATCGATTGCAAGTTAATATAGACTTATACCCGAATGAGCGAGCTTGCTAAGCTCTTATTTAAGGATCTACTATAGGATAAGCCCAAACGTACTTTAAACCCTAGTACCTCTTAGAGACTAATCCCTTTTAAAACTATTAGGAAATAGTAGAACTGCTAAGTAGTTACTTTTTAACTAGCTAAGAGGTAGACCTATTCTAATCTACTTTCCATTACCTTTATATAAGGGAAGCTGGTTATTCTAAAGAAACTTTCCCTTAGTTTCGGGCCCGATTCTAATCTACTGCGATTTAAGGAGAGGTTTTAAGATCTGAGTAGTTCTTCTTTATATAGAATAAGATTACCCTCTAGCTTAAAGCTGCCTGCGCCCTAGCTAAGGCCTCTTAGGGGAAGGACTATACTATTATAGTTAACTAATTGAACGCCCTTGATGCCGAATATTAAAGCAATCAACTTCTTAACCCTTCGACTAGAAGTAAGGCGACCCTAGTATTATACTAGAAGATATCTAATTCGCTCTTTAATAAGACTGCTTATGGTTTAAGCGCTAGAAGTACTACTTAAGCTTTTAAAATACTAGCTCTGAAGCCGACTACCCCTTTTTGCTAAGATATGCTAGCTAAGGCTAGTTCTCCTACTTTACCCCTTAAGTAAGCCACCTACTAGACCTATAGTAAAACTAGTTACTATAAGATTAAGTGCCCTTTTATAAGTAAGATCAATGCTTTAAAAGATATAAAGGAATCTGATCTAACTCTAGACTTAACTAAGAATAAGGTTGAAATAGAAGAAGATTAGGAAAACGAAAAGGCTTAAGAAAAGACTCCTACTTAGGCCTGCGAAAGTGCGACTTATTGAAGCTAGATCTTAACTCTTTAATAGAAGGAAAGTAATTCCTAACCTCTTATACTATTAGTATAAATAGACTTAAAGTCTTATTATTAGCTTTAGTAGATATTAGAGCCTTTGGTTACTTATTCTTAAATCGTTCCCTTTCTATACGTCTTTCGAAAGCGACTGGCTCTTAAATTCTTCCTCTTTTAGCCCTTATTCCTATCTATAGATTTTAAAATACCGTTTGCACATAAGCTACGCACTATATGCGCTTTCATTTAACAATTGATAGAAGGCGTATTTACAACTACCCTTAGGTTATTCTCGACCTAAGCTAGTGCAATACTATTATTAAAGTCAAATGGATACGCCGATTCCGACTTAAACTTAATCTAAAGGAAAACCGATTCGTATGGCCTTTATATTACCTCCTATCTTCCTAATTCGCAAAGGAAATTCTTATCTGTCTTCCCCCTTTTAAAGGACTTTGGATCCGATCTAATTATTAAGCTGATATTAATTGCAAAGAATAAGAAATAGCTATAGATAAAGCTCGATAGATTAATAGAAGATAGTCTTGTATTAATTTAATAGCTCTAGCTAGGCGCAAGATCCCTATTGCTATTACTAGGCTAGCGCCTTAGCCTATAACTAAACTAGATTTAAGAAAATAGTCTAATATAAATCGATTATAATCTGACCCTATTTGCAAATGCCCCAAAGCTGCGGTTCCTATTTGCGAAATCAGTACTAACGCCTTTTATTATAATATAAAGTATAAAGAGACTAAGTTCTTTTAAACTAATATTTATAAAGTGGATAGGATTCTAAAGGAAAGATATAAGCTTAAGAATCCTAATATCGAAAAGCTAATTAATAATCGACTCTTAAAATAGTACCGATCTTTAAGATAAGCCTTCTTAAAAAGGGATGCAGATACCCTCCCTTCCTATTAGTACTATAATCATAAGATACAGTTAGAAGGGCCTTTGCCTAACGCCTATTCGCTCCTCTACCGTTAATCTACTAAAGAGCTTAAGGTTATAAAGGAGTACTTACTTAAGAATTTAAACAAAGGCTTTATTAAGACAAGTACTAGCCCCTTTGCTTCGCTAGTGCTATTTATAAAGAAGGCCGATAGTAGCCTCCGATTTTGTATAAACTATTAAAAGCTAAACACTTTAACTTAAAAGGACGCTTACCCGATTCTAAGGATAAACGAGCTTTTAAGGCGAGTATCTAAAGCTAAGATTTTTACGAAACTAGATATTTAAGCTGCTTTTAATCGAATATAAATAGACCCCAAATTAGAGGAATATACTACCTTTTAAATAAGGTATAGATCCTATAAATGCAAGGTTCTCCTATTTGGCCTTTATAATAGACTTAGTACTTACTAGTAGTATATAAATGACATTCTTTTAGATTACTTAAATGATTTTTATATAGTGTATTTAAATGATATTTTGATTTACTTTAAGAATATTAAGGAGTACTAAAGCTATATTAAAAGGGTATTGAAACGACTCTTAAAGGCTAGCCTTTAAGCAGATATTAAAAAGTGCAAGTTCTATATTACTTAAACTTAATATCTTAAATACGTTTTAATAATAACTAGGATTAAACCGGACCTTAAAAAGGTCGAACCGCTGCGTAATTAGAAGTACTTAAAAACTATTATTAAAGTGAAGTCCTACTTAAGATTTTGCAGGTTCTACTAATAATTCATTTGCAACTTCGGGCTAATTGCTAAACCCCTTTCAATTCTAACCCGACCGATAGTACCTTGGAATTAGATAGAAGAGTGCCGAATCGCTTTTGAAGAGCTTTGTAAGCAATTGCTTTTAATTTAGCAGATTTACTATTTTGATCCTAACTTGCCTATAAAGCTGGAAACTAATGCTTTTAATAGTATTATCGCCGAAGTACTTTCTTAGTAATACTCTAATAAGTAATAGTACCTAATTAGCTTCTATTCGCATATACTCTCTAGCTATAAACCTAATTAGGAAATATATAATAAGGAACTCTTTACTATTATTGAATCCTGCTATAAATGGAGACCTAAGCTTATATCACTTAAGAAGCAAGTTGATATTTACTTAAATTACCGCTCCCTTAAGTACTTCATAACTACTAAGGTTCTAACTGTAAAATAGTGCCGATAGATGGAATTCCTATTTAATTTCAATTTTCGAATCGTATATACTCTTAGTAAAGACAACTGGAAGGCCGATATTCTTAGCTGCCGAGAGTAGGATATGCCGATTTATAAGTAAGCGAAGCTAAATAGCCGATCCTAGGTTCTAATTTCCCTAGCCTAGTTAGACCTTTGAATCAATACCAAACTAGCTAATAAATTTCTTACTAAATCTGCTAAAGGCACCCTTGCCTTAATATTAATTAATAATCCCGATTCGACCCTAAATCGACCTAAGGATTCTTTTAATTTAATTGAAAAGCTTTATTAAGATAACTGCGAATCCTTTTAAAAGATTCGCGCCGACCTCCTTAAGAATTACTCCTTAAAAGACGGATTACTTTACTTTAAGGAGCGTCTTTGCATATATTGCAATACTCTTTTATACACTCGTCTAATTTAGAAAGCTTATAACCAACCTTTAAGCGCGCACCTTAGTAGCTTAAAGACCTACTAGCTTCTTACTCTTAAGTACTATTAGGTTAAGATGGGTTCAGATTGCAAAAGATTTATTGCAAATTGTAGACCTTATCAATTTTCGCATTCGAAGACAATTAAGTAATAAGGCCTCCTGCAGCCTCTTCCTATTCCTAATTATCTTATATAGCACTTATATATAGATTTTAAGGATTTCCCTTTTAATAAGCACAGTTTTGATCGAATCCTGGTTTTTATAGACCGACTTAGTAAGAGCGCTATTATAATTCCTTATTAAAAAGATATTAACACTTAAGGAACTGCCCGATTATTCGTTCAATAGATATATTAATTCGGCTATACTCTAGAGATAATTACCTTAGACCAAGGCCCCCAATTCGTCTCCTTATTTTAGAGAGAGTTCTGCCGTATTATTAGTATTAAGATTAAACTCTTTATAGCGTACTATAAGGAGACTAATAGCCAAACGGAGATTATAAACAAGTATATTAATTTAAGGCTAAGGCCTTTTGTTAATTACTATTAAGATAATTAGAGTAAATTAATTCTATTGATAGATTGTATGCAATCGACTTTACCTTACGCTTTGATTAGTATAACCTTATATTAGCTTAAGTATAAAGTTGCACCTTAGACAAGTTGGGACTAGATCTCTTTAAAAACGTCTAGCCTATAGGAGAAATTGAACTAGGCAAAAGCTAAGCTAGTAGTAGAAAGGATATACGCAGCTTAGGAAATAGCAAAAGGCAATATAGAACGCGCTTAAGAGAAAATGCGTAAGTTTATAAATTAATACTAAAAGGAGATTGATTAGAAACCTAGAGATATAGTCTACCTTTTAATAAAAAATCTTAAGAACTACTGCCTTAGTAGGAAACTAGCCAATTAATAGGATAGTCCTTTTAAGGTTCTTAAGAAGGTAGGCAATTTATATTAGATTAAGCTGCTTATAGGTTTTATAATATACGATATCTTTGCGCTAAAGCTATTATTTAAAGATCTATAGAACCCTTTGCTAGGTTAAGAACAACCTCGGCCTACTATAGAAAAGATCGTTAGGTAAGAAGAGTATAAAGTATTTGAGATACTAGGTATACGCCTATCTTAAGGAAAGCTAGAGTACTAGATCAAATGGATTAGTTATAACTCTGATTTAAGTTAGTATTGCACTTTAAATTTTATAAGATCCTTATATAAGATTCGCGACTTTTATTAGGCCAATCTTACAAAGCTAGGACCACCTTAGAACCTATAAGCTTAGCTAAAGGCTTAAGAAAGTGATATAGATAATTATAGTCACTTGGAAGATAATAGGCTAGATGCGAAATAGGTTGGTAAATAAATTTAAAAATACAAATAAAAAAAAAAAAGGAGAAAAATAATAAAAATAGAAAAACAATAACGCTAGGCTAACTGCCCCCTCCCTTTACAACTCCTTTGACCCCTCCTTCTCTACGCTTAAGGAGATAAGCTCCAACTCTATTCTAAAGCTAGAGCTCGCCTCCCGAACACACCCCCGCTTAGAACGACCCTGACCTTCTTCTCTTACTACCGCTAGCGCTGCCTTACTGGCCGCTGCGCCCGACGCTACCCTTGCTACTACGAGCCCTCCTCCCCTTACGAGAGACTCTGCTGCTATAGCAGTCTGCTCTACTAATGTAGCAATAGACCCTAGGAGGCCTAATATAGTTCGGCTGGATTACTCTAACCTCGCTAGCCGGGACTTAATAAGGTCGCTGCGCTCCTATTAGAAAGTTAGCAATCGATTTGATATTAATTCGAGTTTAACTTATAGCAACTATCGCCTAGATCCCCTTTAGCTAGCTTACTATAGCTTTAGCTATAGAGCGGAGCTCCGCAAGGCTAGTACGCTTTAATTAGGAGCGGCTAGTTAAAGCCTTTGCGCTAGCTACTAGTAAGAGGTTGACGAGAATCCGGGCACGCTAGACCGCTTCTTAATAGAGCATCTTGCGATTCCCTATTAAAACCGCCCGAGCGTTGTTGTTATCGTCGCTGCCGTCATCCTCCTCTTGCTACCAGGCAGCCTCCTCCCGCCACTCCTTAAGGGCTGCAAACAGCGCTGCAAACTCCTTACTAATATAAGAGGGAAGCTATAAATAAGTATTAGCGCAACTAGAACTTTAGACTCGATTCGAGGTACTTATAGAGATGCACTCTACCTTTTGCTCCTAGCACTAGTAGCACTTCTTACTATACTCCGATTCGAACTCGCATTCGTATATAATATTGCGTATAAGGTACTGCACGCACTAATAGCAGTATATGCAGTAGGCTACCGCAAGGGCGCCTAACGGTAGGGGAATTGGCACTATATATATTAAACGCGATTCGACCCTAGACTAAGGCAAACTTACTTATAGTAGTTAATAGTAGTAGTAGTATTTATTTCTATTACTATGTATTAGCCCTATGCTATAGTAGTAGGAGTAAGGGACTTATGCAATAGTATATAGTTATTATACTAAAGAAGGAAGATCCTATAAGGAGGAAAAACAAATTTAAGTATATAATGCGACTTGCGCTAAACCAAATATAGAATAGTACTATTTGTATAATAATACGCTAAGTATATTACTATACAAATATTATCACAACCTCCTAACGCTTATAGGCAAGCGTTCTTAAAGGGGGAAGGTAGTATAATAGCTGCACCTCCACTTAGTGCAATTACCTAAGAGTATAGCGTTTTAAGGTTTCGCAATCTCGATTCGATATAGGGTTTTCTCAAATCGACCCCAAAGGTGCAAAAGGATATTCTTATATAATATTATATAAACGGGCAATAGAGCTTCTAGCTGCTATATATATAAGGAAGAAGGGCTCTCCCCTAAGGAGGGTTCTTTAACTTCTTCGTTTCTTTTGTATTAGACCTATAGAATACGCCTTTTGCACCACTTCTTACTCCTATACTTGATCTCGCACTTCGGCGGTTCTGTGTCGTTATAATACGCATATAACATATGCATAGCATTCGAAAAGCCTTAGGCAGGTCCTTAGGATTGCATTCAAGCACTATTTAAGTTAATAATATATATATTAAAGGGGATCGGCTAACAATTAAAGCACTTACTAATAATAATAATATTAGTGATAAATTAATATAAGATAAGATCTACTAAAGGGTTAATCAACTCAAAAGCAAGAGGGAGAAATCGACCTACTTATAAGAAGTAGGAATTAGAGTTGAGAGATCAAGGGAAAAGGGAAGCTTGATATATATGCCTTCTTAAAGGCCCCTCTTTTCCCTTTTACAAATCATTATAATTCATAGCTATAGTGGATTACAACTCTAGATAACTCTTTAATAAAGAGTCTCAAACCTACTAAAACGCAACCGGACTATAATTACACTACTATAAGGCTTAAATAAAGACTTTAGATTACTTCTATCACTTAAATACCTTTCCTTTCCCTCTTTACTATTTGCCTTTATCTTTGCTATTCTACTTTCTATATACTGTCCTTACTACCTATTACACCTGCCTTTGCTATTAAGCTATTTGTCTTTGCTATTTTATTCTTTATTACTATTTGATTATTTGCTACCAATCTGCCTCCTTTATACACCTATTCTACGTACTTCCTTATACAAGTTGAAAAGGTCTTTTTAAAAGAAAGTACTGCCAGTATTAGTACGCAGATTCTTATATAAGAGGCAATCTGCCCTTATTCCTAGGGTTATCCTATACAGCTGTACCATATGCGATATAAGGGGTTTCATATATATTTCAAACGGCTATTTAGCCAGAAGACCTTGGAAGGATATCTATATGCGGCTAAAAGGGACTATAGGAGGGAGGATATTCATAGGTATAAAAGTACTATCTCGGTTATATAGAGATAGACAGACATTATAATAGATTCTTTTTAACAATAAGTACTCAACTATATTCACGTGAATATCGATTACCGGTATAGAACCTATAATATTACATCTTTATATAATCTAAGTAATATTCTTTCATAAAATTAATTTTTTTACATAATCCACTTTTTTGTATATTTCCTTAATTGTACTTATATGTCATCACCTGATGTAATTGAAAACTATTAATCCTTAATCTAATTTTCGTATTCGACAGCCTATCAGATTTATACGATTTGATTAGCGTATATTAAGACTAGCTTTTTGTAAACAAGTCGACGGGCGATATCCTCCTTAATTGCTGTACGAATTGTATAAAGACCGATATCCTATTAAAGGATCGAAGGAATATCAACCAGTTTACGGCCTCGATAATAGTATTAAGGGGTTAGGCGACTTATTAAAGCGTACTGCACTTCACGTGGAGTAAGTTTCAACTAAAGGGTGATTTGATGAAGTCTAACTGCCGTTAAAGTTAAGGGTTTGATAGCGTAATCGTTCGTTGCAAAGGTCTATCTTATCAGGGTCTTTAGCATAGGTATACTTAACAAGGATTCTATATTGAAAGTCTTGATTTCTAGCCTGAAAAGCAGTGAGATAATATGAATTCATCATTAGGTAACACCCTTCTAACAGTTCCCTTATGATAGAAATCTTGAGAATAGCGCATAGGCTGCGGATGCACATTATTTCGGGCATATACTAACTAAATAAGTCGACATATTGACAAGCTATTTGGTATGACTGACACTTGGCTTATAGCCAACGACTTTGGCGTCTTCGGTCAACGTGCTTCGGACGTACGTAGATCGGAAAAAGGGATCATTACCAGAATTACCACCAAGACACCTAGAGTATAGAAGAGCGATGATGCGTTCGGTTGCGCTTCTCAACGTCGGCATGTCTATTACATGGACATAGACCAACCGAAAAAATTACTTACCCCTAGCAATCAGAGCTCAAAGATTCCAGCCTACGGTATAAAGTGACAAGCCAGACTATCGTTTTTATGACCTCGGACTATACGATGTTTTCCGCGCCAAGGACTAGAGCAACGACTAATAATTAGGATACTCGTACCTGAGTCGCGGCAGATGGGCCACTCACGGGAGCAACTTCTGGTAAGAACGATGCTACCCTTTACCCTCCCCCCCCCAGTTTTTCCTACACGATATTGCGCAACCAACCCTCCTCTGCCATCACTGAAAGTTGAATATTTATATCAGGGGAGGGGATGATGGTGCTTGGTTGATACTCTTATATCTGAAACTTAATCAGACCTAATATACTTCCCTTCATCGGCCACTAAGCGAACATCGTATTGGATTATTTGCAAGAGGAGTTCAAGGGACGTTTGCAAGGATGTACTCTGTGCGGTGTCTATGTGGCCTACGACGGAGTACATAAGATCTCCTACTCCCCCCCTACGTTTCCTTTCGTCACTCATATTTTCCATCCAGTTCATACACAGCAAGTCTTCTACAAGAACTAAAGCCATCACTTCCAATCCAACGACGGGCAATATGCAAATCTCCACCGTCTTCACGTTCATGATCGCTGCCTTTGCCACCTCGGCCTACGCTACGCGGGTAAGACCATCCCTCCCTCCACTTCTCTGGAAGAATTCCATGTCATGTAGAGTGTACTAATACATAATAGGTTCATTGCGACTGCTATAACAACCAGGGGCGTTGCTTGTATACTACTTGCGATTCCGACACCATTACGAACTGTCAGCAATGCTGCGGAGGCAATGGAGAGTGCTAGGCGTAGGGGTTCTAACAGCTCGTCAAACCTCATCGCCGTGGTATGTTACCGCGAAATTTCGGAGAATTGATGGCTAAAAATCTCGCAGCGCTGTGGAAGAGCGTTAGGACGAGATCTACCATACCCTTAGCTACAATGGCTTGTATATAAGTCACATAAGTGCCCGGTTTGGAGATGATGAGTTTGGTAGAGTTAGTCCGCTAGTTATAAATCACAGCTTCACTTCTGTAGATATATCTCTATGGTTTCACTGCCTCGACCCGTTCAATAGATTGAATCGTGTGATCCAAATGAAACCGAAAAAGTACAGATTTTGTAAATTGACCCGGATCAAGTTCTGACGATATATGGTATAGAGACCTGAAAACGTAGAGATCTCGTGACAGAAAGTCATATGATTGGCATATGATGGATGAAGGATAAATACAGGACCACTATTGTACTTAGAGAGACAGAGAAAGTGCGCGCGCAACGCCAACAACAAAAATATACCTCCAACTTGGGAATTGTTCCCAACACCTCCTCAAGGCTTGCCCAATTATGGTGCTTCCTCCTCTCTGTTTTAGTTCTCTATGAGGCCTCCTCTTTGTGTGTTTCCCTCTTTGTTCTCTAATGGAACGTGAGGAAATCACGTAAGTCTCGTACTCTCGATGCTCCGAGCAGTTAGACCAGTATCCACTTACGGTCGATGGACGAATGCTCAAATAGCATACTGTTAATGCGCGCTTACTTTCCTCTCTGTGCCCTATTATTTGCCCCAAGAGCTATATGTCTGCTTTTGGACATCGCAGAGGGGAGTTGGGCTGCCCTCGACTAACTAAAGTCTTGCGTCTCCAGCTTCCGTGGTGTCTCGAATATAGTGAAACCTAGCCACTTGGAGAAAATTGTTAGCAGGGGATTATCAGAACTCCTGAACCGTTCGGACTGTCAGTATTGAGGTTGCAGTTAGGCCGAGTCGCAGTTAGAATTTGGACACTAGCCTTAGATGCAGTCAATCGATCAAGTCACAGCGAAGTTAGGGGAAGGATACCTATCTGAGATATGTTATAGTGGTAATGGAAAAAGTAGAATCAATTGGATAAAGAGAAAAAGCTAAGAAGCAGCTCTAGAGCTATTTATATAAGAATATGCTAAACCCAATTGGGATAGAACAGAACGCTACTCCTTTACATACTAGCGAAGTAGTAGCCGATATGATATGGCTCCTTTTAATAGTCTCCTAAATATAAATATCTATAGTTAGCGCTAATCCCTTTAATTGCAAACTCTAGTACTTAAGTCAATATGACGCCGAGCGACTATAGTCGAAGATTTAGTCCCTTAAGAGAGCGAGAGTAGTTTGAGGAAGTGATTTAGTGCAGATATCCGCCAGGTTTTCTGCTAACGGAATATAAGAAAGACTATATTCGCTATTAGCGAATCGTTCGCAGACGAAGTGGTAGTAAACGTTAATATGTTTTAAGCGGCTGCTTATTCGTTAGTCCTTAACTAGCGCGATAGTATAACGGTTGCACCCCCAACTGGTGCAATTACCTAAGAGTACGGCGTTTAAGGTTTTACAATTTCGATTCGATATAAGGTTATTTCGAATCGATCCTAAAAGTGCAAAAGGATATTCTTATATAATATTATATAAATGGGCAAAGAGCTTAGAGCTGCTTATATATATAAGGGAGAAGGGCTCTCTTATAAGGAGGGCTCTTTAACTTCTTTATTTCCTTTGTATTAGACCTATAGAATACGCCTTTTATACTACTTCTTACTACTATACTTGATCTTACACTTTGGCGGTTTTATATTATTATATTAAATGAAGAAGTTCTTCTCTATTAAGGATAGCTTTTAATAATATCCTATCCCTTTTGAAAATCGATTTGCAATTATTTCGACTTTCGATAGAGTTAGGATCTTAAAGATCTTTTAAATAAACTAAGAGCTTAAGTATAGCTTATTAATTAGTATAATTGAGGAATGCTTTTACTAGCTGGATTTTCTTAACTACTCCTTTTATAAAAGTACTATAGGCAGAAGTTAAGAGAGTACTATACTATTAGAACCCTTTTTCTATAGAACCCCTTTTTAACCGAATTACTATTGAAATTAAAATTGGTAAAATGAATTCCCTATTAGCTAGAAGTTAGCAAACCTAGAATGTACCTGGTTTATTTAAAGAAGCAGCTTCTATAGGGAGTACCCTTACCCTAGCCCCTAGGGCCAGACCTTCCTCTGCTGCTAAGGGTAAGAGATTATAATACTATAGTTAAGCCAATTAAGATAAATAAGACTTTTCGAACTTAAACGTCTTATAAGGAATAGTCTTAGGTTTAAAGGAATCCTTATAATACTAAGATTAATCTAATTGATAATTGTAAAGTAAGATTAGTAGGATTACTTAAGCTATCTTTAGCCTAGAGACCCTAGCTTATCAAAGCTAAGAGATGACTTAGCGCATATATTAGACTATCGAGTAAGAATCCACCTTCCTTTAATAAATCGAGACTTAGCCTCTTTTAAAAGTTAATATAGATATAAAACGGTTAAAAATTCAGCTAATTAAAAAGATTATCCCCTTTAATAATAAAACCTCTCTAATGTATAAGTAGTAGTTAGATTTAGTCTAAGACCGATTGTAAGTTAATGCCAACTTATATCTAAATAAGTAAGCTCGCTAAGCCTTTATTTAAGGATCTATTATAGGATAAGCCTAAATGTACCTTAAACCTTAGTACCTTTTAAAGACTAACCCCTTTCGAAATTATTAAGAAATAGTAGAACTGCTAAGCAGTTACTTTTTAATTAATTAAAAGGTAGACCTGTTTTGATCTACTTTCTACTACCTTTATATAAGAGAAGCCAGTTATTCTAAAGAAACTTTCCTTTAGTTTTAAGCCTAATTCTAATTAGCTACGATCTAAGAAAAGGTCTTAAGATCTGAATAGTTCTTCTTTATATAGAATAAGATTATCCCTTAGCTTAAAGCTACTTGCGCCTTAGCTAAGGCCTTTTAAAAGAAGGACTATACTATTATAGTTAATTAATTAAACGCCCTTAATGCCGAACGCTAAAGTAACTAACTTCTTAACCCTTCGACTAAAAGTAAGGCGACTTTAGTATTATATTAAAAGATATCTGGTTCGCTCTTTAATAAGACTGCTTACGGTCTAAGCGCTAGAAGTACCAACTGAGTTTCTAAGTTACTAGCCCTAAAGCCGATTACCCTTTTTTATTAAGATATACCAGCTAAGGCTAATTCTCTTACTTTGCCCTTTAAGCAAGCTATTTACTAGACCTATAGTAAAACTGGTTACTATAAGACTAAGTGTCCTTCTATAGGTAAGATTAATACTTTAAAAGATATAGAGGAAGCTAATCCAACTTTAGACTTAATTAAAAATAGGGTCGAAATAGAAAAAGATTAGGAAAATGAAGAGGCTTAGGAAAAGACTCTTACTTAGGCTTATAAAAGTGCGACTTATTAAAGCTAGATCTTAACTCTTTAATAAGAGGGAAGCAATTCCTAACCTCTTATACTATTAGTATAAATAGACTTAAAGTATTATTATTAGCTTTAATAGATACTAAAGCCTTTAGTTACTTATTTTTAAATCGTTCCCTTTCTATACGTCTTTCGAAAGCGACTGGCTTTAAAATTCTCCCTCTTTTAGCCTTTATTCCTATTTATAGATTTTAAAATACCATTTGCGTATAAGCTATATATTATATATGCTTTTATTTGACAATTGATAGAAGGCATATTTACAACTGCCCTTAGGTTATTCTTAACTTAGGCTAATATAATGCTATTATTAGAGTTAAATAGATACGCTAATTCCAATTTAAACTTAATTTAAAGGAAAACCGATTTATATGGCCTTTATATTACCCTTTATCTCTTTAATTTATAAAGGAAATCGTCATTTATCTTTCCCCTTTTAAAAGACTTTGGATCCGATCTAATTATTAAGCTAATATTAATTATAAAGAATAGGAAATGGCTATAGATAAAGCTTAATAGATTAATAGAAGATAGTCTTATATTAATTTAATAGTCTTAATTAAGCGCAAGATCCCTATTGCTATTATTAGGCTAGCGCCCTTGCCTATAATTAAGCTAGATTTAGGAAAATAGTCTAATATGAATCGACTATGATCTGACCTTATTCGCAAATGCCCTAAAGTAGCAGTTCCTATTTGCGAAATTAGTACTAATGCCTTTTATTATAATATAAAGTATAAGGGGATTAAGTTCTTTTAAACTAGTATTTATAAAGTAGATAGGATTTTAAAGAAAAGATATGAACTTAAGAATCCTAATATTGAAAAGCTAATTAACGATCGACTTTTAAAATAGTACCAATCGCTAAGATAAGCCTTCTTAAAAAGGGATATAAATACCCTCTCTCCCTATTAGTACTATAATTATAAGATATAGCTAGAAGGGCCTTTGCCTAATGCCTATTCGCCCTTCTACTATTAATCTATTAAGGAGCTTAAAGTTATAAAAGAGTACTTACTTAAGAATTTAAATAAAGGCTTTATTAAAATAAGTACTAGCCCTTTCGCTTTACTAATGCTATTTATAAAGAAGGCCAACGGTAGCCTCCGATTTTGCATAAACTATCGGAAGCTAAACGCACTAACTTAAAAGGACGCTTACCTAATTCTAAGGATAGATAAGCTTTTAAAGTAAGTATTTAAAGCTAAGATTTCTATAAAGTTAGATATTTAAGCCGCTTTTAATCGGATATAAATAGACCTTAAATTAAAGGAATATACTACCTTTCAAATAAGGTACAGATCCTATAAATATAAGGTTCTCCTATTTAACCTTTATAATAGACCTAGTACCTACTAATAGTATATAAATAATATTCTTTTAAATTACTTAAATGATTTTTATATAATATATTTAAATAATATTCTAATTTACTTTAAGAATATTAAGGAGTACTAGGGTTATATTGAAAAGGTATTAAAACGACTTTTAAAGGCTGGCCTTTAAGCAAATATTAAGAAGTGCGAGTTTTATATTACTTAAACTTAATATCTTAAATATATTCTAATAATAACTAGGATCGAACTGGACTTTAAAAAGGTCGAACTACTATATAATTAGAAGTATTCGAAAACTATCACTAGAGTAAAGTCCTACTTAGGATTTTATAAGTTCTACTAATAATTCATTTGCAACTTTAAGCTAATCGCCAAACCCTTTTCTATTTTAACCCGACCGATAGTACCCTAAGATTAGATAGAAGAGTACTAAATCACTTTTAAAGAACTTTATAAGCAGTTGCTCTTGATTTAGTAGATTTACTATTTTAACCTTGACTTGCTTATAAAGCTAGAAACTGATGCTTTTAATAGCGTTATTGCTAGAGTACTTTCTTAACAATACTCTAATAAGCAATAGTACCTAATTGGCTTCTATTCGCATATACTCTCTAACTACGAACCTAATTAGGAAATATATAATAAGGAACTCTTTGCTATTATTAAATCCTGCTATAAATAAAGACCTAAGCTTATATTACTTAAGGAGTGAGTTGATATTTACTTAGATCACCGCTCCCTTAAGTACTTTATAACTACTAAGGTTCTGACTGCGAAATAGTACTAATAGATGGAATTTCTATTTGACTTTAATTTTCGAATCGTATATACTTCTAGCAAAGATAACTAGAAGGCTAATATTCTTAGCTACTAAGAGTAGGATATGCCAGTTTATAAATAAGCGAAGCTAGATAGCTGATCCTAGGTTTTGATTTCCTTAGTCCAATTGGACCCTTGAATTATATGGTGCGGTCGGCTGGAGGGCCTTCATTAGGTCGCTTAGGAGGCTCGCAGAAGTAGGGGAAGATAATTGATTATATTATTCTCTAGTATATATATAGTAAGGAGACTTCGGAAAGAAAAGGGAGAGTTTATAACTTAGCAGAGTTATATAAAGGGTCTTTAGAATAAGTAGAGACTCTGCTTATTCTATATAATATATTCCTTAGTTAAGCAATGCTTTTAAAATCGCTTAGTTATATAAATAAAATAAAAGAAAGAATAGCAGTTATAAAGAAAAGAGGCTTTATCTTATATGCTGCCCCTTTAGAGGTCGTTCCTTTTAAAATGAAAAAGGTTACTATAGGCAATAAGCGCGCTTAGGAATCTTTGCGATTCTATGCTAGTGCTCTATTAGGCTTCTTATAGAGTATTTCTATTGCGGAGGTTCTCTTTCCCTTTTTTTAAAAACAACCCTCCTTTATTATTTAAAATATTATCTTTATACTAATAATTTTTAAATATAAAAGGAACTCCTGCTTATTATAGCCTTAGCCGCCTTTATAAAGTAAGACCCTTAGAGTCCTTATACTTTATATTATATTAACTTTGCGCTAGGTTGCTAGCGCTCCCTTAGGAGTAGGAACCCTATCCTAATCCTCTTAGCGCCTGCTAGGTAACAAGCTGCTGCCGCTATCCTTGCCGCTGCCGCCGCCCTTGCTGCTGCCGCTACTACTTAAGAGCCTTGCTCCTACTGCGCGCTATATACTTAAGCTTATAATAAAGCGCGATAACGCATACGTATATTACATTATATATAAGAGTATTAGCAATCTCGATTGTTAGTACTTTAATAGTACCTTTAGTGCGCGTTACGTTTATTATATAGTACTAAGCAATAGCTACTAATAGGCTAGCGGACCTCTCTTTGCCTTTTAAAAGGCTATTGTATTAGCCTGCGCCTGCGGCGCCTTTAAAGAGGAGGTAGCGCTATTACTTAATATAGTAAAGGGTGCGCTTTAAAACTTTTATAATACGTTTTATTAAGTCTTATTAAGTTTTAAGCTGATTTTTAAAAGATAGGAGCGATTAGACCCTAATGCTAAAAGGGCCTGCTACTCTTGCGAGTAGTAGTATTGCTGCCTCCTTTGCTTTTAATATACTATTTCTATTTGCTCCTAGCCCCTTTAGCTTAGACCTATTCGCCTTTGCTATCGTTACTACTGCTTTTGTCCTATCTACCGCTATTATCGCAGCTGCCGCTTTAGTATCTTCCTTTATCTCCCTTATTCCTACTCCTACTATTGCCGCTTTTGCTATTACTACTGCTTCTGCTATCCTCGCCCCTATTGCCCTTGCTATACCCCTTGCCTTTGCCCCTGCTATCGCTAGTATATTTGCCAGCGGGCCTAGGGCCAAGGGAGTGCCTTTGGGCCTCTTTTAAGAGGAGATTTATATAAAGCTTATAGCTATAGCTTCGCGGCTCTTAGCCTTAGCTAAGAGGATCTAAGAAAGGGTTGCGCCTTATAATAGCAGCTTAAGAACGTTACCTATCTTATATTTTTAAAAAAGGAGAAGCTTTTATAATATGCTTTATAAGAGAAAACAAATAAATATGATTATAAGAGAGTAAGAGCTTATAAGTATAAGTCTCTTAGTAATAAGTGACTACTTATTAATAAGTGTAAGTTGCTAAACAATTGTTTAAAAGCTTTAAAAGTTTAATAAACGAATAAAGCTTTTAAACTTCTAGCGATCTAGGTTCTTAATAAGCCTATTTGCGTATATCTCCTTAGTAAGGAGGTAGATTATTTAAAAGCTTCCTCTTTAGTACTCTTAACAGATCTATATATTACTAATTTCGATATATCAAAGGCTTATTTTAATCTTCTTATTCTTTATGATAATTAGCCGAATCGTCTATTAGTTATTATAATATATATTCCATTTAAAGAGGGAGTCTATGCGAATCTCCTTAAAGAGGCGTTTTATAGCTATTATCTCCTTTGTAGTAGAAACTATACTATAGAGTTCTACTTTAGTAGAGGAGAGTATGATAGTCGCTTAATGATTCGCTTTTTAAATAATCGGTCTTTTAAATAGGAAGAAGATATATCTTTAAGAGGATTTATAAGTCTTTCGGTCATCTCTAAAAGAAGTATTTAAAGACGCAACCAGTTAGTATTCCCTAGCCTTAAAGCTATAGGCAATTCCTAAGAAGCGCGTACTATATAGGTATTAAAGCGTCTAATCTACAGCTAAGAGGTACTTAAAGCTTAGATTAGTTAGGAAGAAAGATAGTTAAGAGGCTGCGAATGCAATATCTAAGCGTATTATAATTGCTATATAGAGAATAGAGCCTATTTTCTCTTAGTACTCCTTTACCTTTTCTAGAAAAGCTTGCCCTAAGTTCTTAATAAACTCCTTCTTTAGTAGTAGAGTACTAGGCATTCTTCCTATATTAGCTCTAAACTTTTAAGCAATCTTCTTAATATAGGTATTATAAATTAAAGAGATCCTCTTTACTATCACAGTACGGTTATATCATAGTCGCAACAGAACTGTTAGAGCAGGTGCAATGGAGATAGTAGTGCAACTAGAGGCGAAACAGACTAGTGCAATAGATACGCCGCACCTTTACTATACCTTTCTTTTAATAGATAGAATATGACTTATTAGTAGAAATCGACTTCTAGGAGTCGTAGGCTAAGGAGAGCATATTAAGAGGAAGGCTTCCTACTTTATATATACTCCTTAGCTTTAAATTCTATACGATTTAGCAGCTTTGATCTTAATGACTTTATCGACTTATGCCTTACTTCTGCTATTATATAATTTAAAGCTTATATTCCCTCCGGCCTTGTAAGGCGATATAATATACCTAGTAGAGGACTAGTACCCCCTCGGAGACCCTTCTTCCGACTGACTCCTACGATACGCAGAAGTAACCTAAAGAACGGCCTTGACGTTCAGTCCCTTTCTGAACTTAAGAATCGAAAGAAGAGCTAGTGGACTTAGCTAGAATAACTATTGATAGTTAGTAGCTCTCGGCTAACTTTAAAAGAAATTGTAGAATCTGTAAGTTAAGGCATTTCCCGACTATAGCCCTTAGTAGGATGAAAACGTTATATAAGGACCTCTTACTTTAAAAGAATTAACCTTAAGATGACGACGCTAGTACCTCTTGAGTTAAGCAACCTCTTAATTAAAGAGGATACCCTTTAAAACCCTGCAGAAGATGAATCCCCTATACTAGCCGACTCTGCTAGCAAGCCTTAACCAGCCCCTTCTTTAAAACGAACCTTATATAATATAGAAGATATATCAACCTCCTTTAAATAAGAAGCCTTAATCTAACCTATCTCTTATACTAATATAGAGGCTAAGAGAGACGACTTCTTTATATTACTAGGGTTTTGAACTAAGGCAGGCAAGAGATCTACCATATATAAGGATCGATTAGTAGTAGAGGAACGCCTAATGGAATACTACTACTAATATATTAAATAATAAGATTTAGTAGTTTAGAGTTTTTATAATTATATTTAAAAGATAAAAGAAGCAACTGCACTTATAACTGCGCGACTGTAAGAAGAGCTTAAAACAACCTAGGAGACTAGTGCGTATTAGAAGAACTTAGCAAAAGAGTAATAATATATAAACTTAATCAGCTAGCCGGCTACCCTTACTTTATAAAGCCGACCTCTCTTTGAAAATCCTTATAGAGATCCCCTTACCGCCTAGCTTAAATAGCCTATTGAAAGGGAACCCTACTCTAATACCCTTGACTTTGGAGGATAGAGTCGAACCCTTAAACCTAGTCGCTAGGTCCGCTTAATAAAGATTAAGGATCCGAACCCCTTTTTAAGCAAAGGGGATATAAAGGTCGAGGATTAGATCTTTGATATATAGCAGAAGATAAAGGTCAATTATATAGAGTTCTTTAATAAATTAGTTGCCTTAATATATACTGCTAGTTTAATAATAGGAGACGCTTAAAGCTTAATCCGAGATCGGCTTATAGAAGGATTTATCGGACAAATCGAAACGGCTGCGCAGCTATTCCGAATCTTATAAAGGGCCTATAGAGTTAGTAAAGAAACTAAGCGATAGATAGCTAAAGACGATTAGATAAAGCTTAAATAGGGAAATACCCCTTTTATAGCCTTTTAAGCCGACTTCTATAGACTAGCTTTTAAACTAGGAAAGTCGACTAACGATTAATATAAGGCGCTTTAGAATAAGGTAAAAGTGTCTTTACTAGAGCAACTCTCCGATTAGAAGTTCGACTACCTTAGAGACTTAGCCGAATGGTTTATAAACAAGGAGAACTAATAACTCTGCCTCTTATTATAACGCTTTAACTAAAACAAGTATTAGGCTAAAACTTCCAATCGGCCCTCCTCTACCTCTTAATAAATAGGACTCGTACGCTATAAACGAGCCCTAAGCCGTCCTTAAAAGGAATTAAATACTACCCTTAGACCTTTAGGACTTAGAGATAATAAACGCGCCTTTTACAACCGAACCCTAAAGACTGACGACACTTGCTATAAGTGTGGATAAAAAGGGCACTATAGCTGAGATTGCCTTAAATAATATAAGATTATGCTAGTAGAGAAAGGCTGCGACGAACTAGAGAATAACGTTAAGATAATAGATAATATAAAGGAATCAGGAAACGAATCGCTTTAGGATTTTAAGTATTACTTTTAGAGCGCAACTGACACTAGGAATCGGTCGACCTATTTAGGCTAATTGGAGGCTAGCAATTTATAACCTAGTGCTAACTCTATTAGAAAGGGCGCTATACTGACCTAATAGCCCTAATAGACTGCGGGGCTAATGCCTTAGGAATTATCAATTATAAGATACTCCCCTCTTTAACTATATAGCTAAAGCTACTAACTTACTACCTTAAGAGACCGATCCCTTTATAAGGATTTAATAGACAACTTAATAAGGCTATTTAATAAGTTATACAAATAGATATTATAATTGATAAATATAACTTTAAAGGATAGTTCTTCTTAGCCGCTGACTTAGGCTTATATGATATGATCTTAGGTTGCAAGTGGCTAGCCGAATAAGATGTAATCGTCGATTGCAAGAGGAAAAAGCTATATTGGCCTAACGTTTATCAATTAGATTAATAGGACGCCGACTGGAGAGATTAGCGATAGCTTAATAAGACTAGCATCCTTAGACCGCCGAAAGCTCTTAAAGACCCCTTGACTAAGTCTAAGAATATGCCGATCTAGGACTTCGATACCTGCCTAGCTAATTATAAATAATGAAAAGAGGAACTTAATATTAATACTCTCTAACCGATAAGTATAAATATATCGATAATCTTAGGACTAGCCTTTAGAGTTAGCTTCCACTAGACTAATACTAAGATCAAGTCGGTTACGCTTATAAAACTAGATCACCTCTTTGAAAAAAGAAATAGGAAAACCCCTTATATCTAAACTCGATGCGAAGCTATCATTCGCCCCTTAGACTTAAGAATGGACCAGACCCTAATTCATACAATAGAAGAGGAAGAACCTAATACGCTTAATAAGTATAATACTCCAGGACCTTAAGAGGCCTACGAGTTACGCGCTAAGTTACTACCCTTCCTTTACAACCTAGCTATATGCTTCTCTAAAAGCGCCGCAAATACGCTACCTCTATCGCAGCCAATCAATTATAAGATTGAGTTTAAAGGACTACTACTAATAATGAAAACCGCCTATTTATATAAAATAAGTAAGCCTAAACTTAAGAAGATAAGGGAATACCTTATAGATAATCTAAAGAAGGGATTTATACAACTATCTAATGCTGCCTTCTTATCGCCTATCTTATTTATAAAGAAACCTAAAGGCGGCCTGCGGTTTTGCATTAACTATTAAAAGTTAAATAGACTTATTAAAAAAGACCAGTACTCCCTCCCTTTAATTATAGAAACCCTCGACCGACTTAGGAATGCGATACTCTTTATAAAGCTTAACGTTTGCTATGCGTTCTATTGCATCCTAATAGACTTTGACTCTATAATATAGGCAGCCTTTAAGACGAGGTACGGCTCTTTTAAACTAGTAGTACTCCCCTTTAAATTATGCAATAGCCTAGCTACCTTTTAGCAGTATATTAATACTATCCTAATAGAATACTTAAACGACTTCTACTCTATATATATTAATAATATCTTAATCTTTTTAAAAACTAAGGAAGAGCACTAATAATATATTAGATAGGTCTTAAAAAGACTACGCAAGGCTAGCCTATAGGTCGATATTAAGAAGTGCGAATTCGAAATCACTAGCACTAGATTCCTAGGGTTTATTATTATTAACTAAAGAGTATAAGTCGACCTTACTAAGGTTAAGGTTATTAAAGAATAGACCCTTCTATTAATAAAGAAATAAGTGCAGTTATTCTTAGGATTCTGCAACTTCTATTAGAGATTTATTAAAGCCTACGGTCGAATTGCGCACCCCTTTAATCAGCTGATAATAAAGGAGACTAGCCTAACATTCGTCTTAATTAAGGAATAATAAGATACATTTGAATAATTAAAGAAGCGGCTGCTAAACGCGCCTACCTTATTATACTTTAAAAACCACCAACTAATAAAGATCGAGACCGACTGCTTAAACCTAGCGGCGGCCGGAGTACTTAGCTAAAAAGACAAGGACGATAAATAATAGTACCCTATCGCCTTCTTCTCTAAAGGATTGCAGAATGCAGAATCATATTACGAAATCTATAATAAAGAGATGCTAGCAGTTATATTAGCTTTAAAAGAATAGGACGTAGAGTTGCGAAGTGTATTAAGCTTCTTAGTGATTACCGATTATAAGGCTTTAAAGTACTTTAGAATTAAAAAACTCCTTAATAAATAACAAATCCGATAGATGGATATACTCTTGAGATATAATTACTAAATTACCTATCGCTTTAGAAAGGAGAATACAATAGCTAATATACTATTAAGGAAAGATGAACTTATACTTACTTAGAAAGCTATAAGAGAAGCTAAGAGGACCTATTAGCTTCTTAACCTAGCTAGTATTATTTAGGATCGTCTTATAATAGCTCTAATCGACCTTATAATACCTAAGGAACGCTCTTCTATTAATAATTTCCGAATAATAGAAGAAGTCCTTAATACTAACCGAACCTATAAGTCGCTGCAATTAAAGCGAGAGAAAGCTATTAGAAAAGAGATTCTTTAGACCCTATTAAAGGACGGACTACTCCTATACAATAGAAGGCTAATAGTTTTTAAAGAACTAGACAATCTCTATACCTGCCTACTCTGCCAAATTTATAATAGTACGTTAATAGCTTACTCTAATAGAACTAAGACTATATAGTTCCTTTAATACTACTACTAGTGGCCTACGTACTGCTGCGATATAGAAAGGTATATCGCTAACTATTACAATTGCTAACGTTTATATAAACCTTAAGATAAGATACTAGGACTTCTTAAACTACTGCCTATCCCTTTGCATATATAGGACGACCTATTTATAGACTTCTATACTCTTAGATCAATTAGCAATAGCTATAATACTATATTTATTATAGTTAACCGACTCTTTAAGCGGTATATCTACCTACTAATAATAAAGAAGGCTATTGCGCAGACCGCCGCCTCCCTATTTTACTAATATATTTAGAGGTTTAAAGGGAGCCCTCTTACTATTACTAGCAACTGAGGACCTCAGTTCATCTCCGACTTTATAAATAAGCTATTAACGCTAGCGTAGGTTAAGCTCTAGCTATCGACCTTCGAATACACTCAAACGGATAAATAGATTGAGATTATTAACTAGATAATCGATATACAACTACGCCCCTTTATTAACTACTTTTAAGATGATTGGGCCGACTTACTCCCTACTATAGACGCTGCCGGCGCCGCTTACCCGAACGAGTTAACTAGCCTCTCTCCTTTTATAGTCGATTATAGCTATAAACCCCGCTTGGATTTTGACTAGACCGCCTATACTACTAAGCACTCGAACCCTTAGGAGAAGCTAAATAGGAAAGAAGCGCAAGCATAGGCCTGAAGAATCGACGAAGTAGTCCAGTTTGCTTAAGAATCTATACTAATAGCTTAGGAAAGATAATCCAAATAAGCAAATAAAAAGCGACGCTAACCTGACTTCGGCCTAGGAGACCTAGTATATATTATAAAGAGAGCTTAGAAAATAGACCGACCCTTTGATAAGCTCGACTTCCCTATTATAGGCCCCTTTAAAATCATTAGTCTAATCTACTACTCCTATAAGGTAGACCTACTCCTATCCTATTAAATATATAATATCTTCTATACTAATAGACTAAGGAAAGCCGCTAACAACCCCTTACCTAAGTAGATCAACCTACTAGCAGAACCTATTATTATCAATACCTATTTGGAATAGGAAGTCGATTAAATCTTAACGTCTAATATATAGTAAAAGCAACTCTATTATAAAGTTAGCTAAGTAAGATAGGATCCTAACGATTAATAGTACCTTGCTAGCAACTTTAAGAACGCAGCTATACTACTTAAGAAGTTCCACTCCGACTACCCTAACGCCCTTAGGCCCTTAGCAAGATTATAGACCTAGTTAGAAGCCGCCTTTAAAGACAAACTCGATCTAAACTACCTATTAGATAATACCCCTAAGAATAAAGGTTATTACTAAATGCGCTAGCGATAATAGTAGATACCCTTATAACTATTCAACCTTAATAGAGATTAGGAATAAAGCGCTAGACGCTAATGTACCTATCTAAAACGTATAATAAAGACCACCCTCCCTTTGAACTATTCTTATGATTTACCGCCTTACTACTTGCTATTCTTTACTATTCTATTCCTTTATTTTCTATTCTACGCTAGTACTTCTGCCTAGATCTATTTCCTTATAAATACTTCTCCTTCTTACTACCTTCGCTTTGCTTTTACAAATTAATCAACTTACTCTTTTAACCTACCGCCCTACTACTATATATTACATTATTGAACTAAACTACTTAGCTAACTATTACCATAAGCGAACTAATAAATAACCCCCTTCCCTTTAATAACGAGACTACTACGCCTGCTATCGCGCTTACCGACTCCTTTAATATATAAGACGACTTTATAATCGGTATTAACAACGCAATAGCGTTTCTAATAGAGGTAGACCCTATGCAAGCCGCCCTCGCCTAATGAGTAATAGACGACCAACCTACTACGCTTATTAGAATAGAGCGAGCAGATTTCCGATTGCTATCCGCAAGTGATACAAATAGCGACTCCAACGACTCTGATAATAATAAAGACGTTAAACCTGCTGCCTCGCTATCGCTAATACCACTCTTGGTAGACAATGAAATAAACGAACCTACCGCCTCGCCGACGCCGACCCCGACCCCCTTCCTATTTAGAAACAGCGCTACCCTTAGTAAGAAGGTCTCTCTTAATTAGCTCTATAACGAGTTAGAGAACGAGAATAATAAAGATAACCGACCTGCGCCTATTAAAATAAAGAGGGATGGTACGCTAATAAAGAGGAAAGACGGCGCAATAATTAGGGAGTTATAACCTAATAAGTTAAGACTCTTAAGAAATAACCTTTAGAGATAGCTATAATAAAACATCTCTAACTAAGGCGAGATGTAAGTTAACCTAAGGCCTGCTAGATTCAGAGCGTCTAAATAGCGCATTTGAAAGACGGTTATAAAAGCTGTATAAAGTAAGGAACGCCTACTTACTAATATCGATAAAGTGGTTGCGAAGATTAAGGCCAAAGGAGGAACCTTTATATAAGGTAGATATATAGTTTTCGTTATACTATTTAAGGCAGTTGAGTTTAATCGCCTTTATAATAACCTTAACAACTAATCGCGCGAATTGAAAACCCTATAAGCTAAAGCAAAGGAGGACGCGTTAAAGCTTAAGACATTGCAAGACAAGAATAATAAGCTATAATAGTAAGTCGCTACTTATGCTATTATATAAAAGAGGAAGGCTACCTTTACTACTACTACTAGCACCTCTGCCAAACGATAGAAGTCAAACCAAATGGATTGGCTAGAATAGATACGCGAAAACTAATAATAATAACGCAATCTTAAGGATCTACGCAATAGAAAGCTTATTAGCGCGTTTAACAACCTGGACGAACTAGTCGAGACCGCTATCGAGACTATCTATACTAAAGGGGATCCGACAAATGAAAAGATAAAGAGCTTTATTAATAGAGCTGAAAATAGAATTATATACAACTTCATCTAAGAATAGGTCGAGATAAAGGCACCTTGCTTCTTAAAAGGGGGGGGGTGATATTATAGCATAGTTATATTATAATCGCAATAGAACTGTCAGAGCAAGTGCAATAGAGATAGTAGTACAACCAAAGGCGAAACAGACTAGTGCAATAGATACGCCGCACCTTTACTATACCTTTCCTTTAATAGATAAAACATGACTTATTAGTAGAAATCGACTTCTAGGAGTTATAGGCTAAGGAGAGCATATTAGGAGGAAGGCTTCCTACTTTATACATACTCCTTAGCTTTGAATTCTATACGATTTGGCAGCCTTGATCTCAGTGACTTTATCGACTTGTGCCTTGCTTCCGCCGTCACATTTACCTTCCTATCTTAAATAATCCTTATTCTAAGGAACTAGGAGATATCTCTTATAATAGTAAGCTTATATGCCCTCTTTAGGTCTTCAATTAGACGAGTCGCCTAATTTAAGTTAAAGGCCTTATATAATATTTAAATATTATTAATATAAAACGCTATAAAGACTATGCGATCCTTTATTATGAAAATATAAGGCTCTTCTCTTAGTAGCTTAAGTTAAAGGCCCTTAAGTATTCTTATAAAGTTCCTATATTATAGCGCCAAAGAGTCTTTCAGCCTATAGAGTGTATAATCCAGTTC
The DNA here is from genome assembly GCA_024741835.1 of Diplocarpon mali. Taxonomy (NCBI): domain Eukaryota; kingdom Fungi; phylum Ascomycota; class Leotiomycetes; order Helotiales; family Drepanopezizaceae; genus Diplocarpon; species Diplocarpon mali. Next base: position 55,539 of record JAENRP010000255.1, read on the forward strand.
TACTACTATACTAAGGCGCTTAAAGCCATTTAATAGGAAGTATATAACTAGAGTACTCCTTAGGTCTTTAAGAGTATTAACAAATGCATTAATAATATTGAACTGCTTTACTTCTATATTAAAGTATATAGTAAGTGCTATTAGTACCTTAAAAGACCTTATTATAAGTGTAGCTATATAGGTTAAGAGAATTGAAGCTTTATCTTAGAGATCCCTTTATATAACTAACTATAATCGGCACTTTAGAAGCTTGCTAAAGCTATTAACCTTATAAGTAAAAACCTATTTTAATAGTATTGGCAAAGGCTTTGAGTAGTCCTTTTATATAATTCTCTAATAACTCTGAGATTTTAGATTCCTAATCTTCTAGCGCCTTCTTTCCTTAAATTATTTGCTAAAAGGGTGCTTCTCTAGGTCTAGCTATCCTTTCGAAGGCTTTAGTAGAAAGCCTTAGTGCTATAAGCGGTTAAAAGACTGCGCTCTATCCTTTGCCTAACTATTAACTATAGCTTTAATAATTATATAAACTATTAAATAGTCCTTCTTATTCTCTCTTATCTATTTATTTACTTAAAAGGTTAATATAAACTCTTATATATATAAAGAGCAAGGTAAATTAATATTACTTTAAGAGAGTATATACTTTAGAGTAGTAGTATACACTTTTAAAGTCTCCTATTATTTAACGCTTAAGCGTCTTATCCTCTTTTACCTAGGAAAAGGGAGTTCCTCTTTGCGCTTTTCTCTATAAGTCTTTTCCTCTATTTTTATTATTATTAAAGGTTCCTTTAAGAGTCTAGGTAGCTCTATCTCCTAAGCCTATAGTCTTTAAGCTAGTATTATAACTTAAGGTATTATATTATTAAGGCTTGCTCCTTTTACTAGATTGCTTCTTATAAGACTATTAAAGCTCTTCCTAAATCTTGGTAGTAGTGCCTCTAGCCTTTTATCAGAGTTTATTAAAGCCTGCCTTTATAATTAAAAACTCTATCTTAAAGCCCTTAAGCTATCTCTATTCTTATATAGAATAGCAGCTAAAGATCTGCCGATCGCCTTATAGAACTTATCTTTAAAGACTCCTTTAGAGTCGTCTATAGTTCCTTCTTTAGTAGGGCCTTTATAAGGAATTATTACCCTTAAGCTTTAGTCGCCATTTGCCTTTTTAAAGACTAGCGAAGTAGCTTTTAATTTGCTTACTTTTACCTTTAAGTTTTTAAGCAGGTCTCTTAGAGAATTTAGATTTAAGTTAAAGCCTTTTATATTATTAATTAAAGGCTATAGAGTAGCGTCGGTTTATAATATAAGCTCTTCTTATATAGCGGCTTCTTCTGCGGCGATTGCGTTCAGCCTTGCAATAAGCTCTGATTCTTCGAAAATGCCTTCGAACTTAGCGTTCTAAGCTCCTTCTCCTTCTTTGATCAATTAGAGAGTTATCTTAAGTTCCTAGCGCAATATAGGGTTTACGCGCTTAGCCTTTAGACTATAGAAGAGAGACTTATCAAATTCGATATTATAAGGTATTATTACTTACTAGAGTATAGGAACTTAGATTCTATAAACATTAGAGGTAATATATCTAACTAAGTAACCTAAGTGCCCTTATAGTTTAATTTTAAAGGTTTGGCAGTCCCTCCTTACCTCCCTCTCTTTAATTAAAGGGTATGCGTAAGCACTATATATATAAACGCGACTCTAATTAGGCTTTAAGCTTACTATCATCTACTTAATAAGTAGCAGCTTATAAAATCGAAAATACTATTTAAACTAATTATAAAGAGCCTTACTTAATAAGATCATCTTCTTCCTAGCGAGTAGGAAGATATTATAAAGGTATATAGCAGCTTCTACAACCTTTAGCTAAAGGCTTATTAAAAGCCTGGCGTAGATCCTCATTTTAATAGAGCGTTTAATCAACTCCCTTCCTACTCGCTCTATACTTCTATTAAGTTGGTATATATAAGCAGAAGTAAGCTTTAAATCGATTCCCTCCTCTTTTACCTATCTCTAGTACTCTATAAGAGAGTCTTCCTTTAAAAAGATTATTAAAGTATCATTATCTTGCTTGATTTTATAAATTAAAAGCCTATATTAGCGTTTTACCTATGCTTCAAAGGCCTAAAGGACCTTTATAACTACATCTTTACCCTTCGATCTTAATAGGAACGTCTAAAGTATACTACTATACTTATCCTTAATTAAAAGAACCTATAAGCAACTATTATATAAGTTATTTAAAAAGTTAAAGAGATCTTAGGAGATCTTAAAAAAGGACTTTAAAGATCAGTTCTCAAAGGTAGCATAAGAAATAACTTGCCTAGCAGATACTACTACGCATATAGGGCACTCTAGCCTCTATATTCTCTTGATCTTTACTCCCTTGGCGCACTTGACTAGTACTTAAAGAGCCTTTGCGCCTAGGTAGCCAGCGCAAAGGTGCTAAGTATACGTATTATTATCCTATACCTTAGTAGGTATATAGTTAGACTGGAACCTATTATAAAGCGTTATCTTAGCTATAGGAAATGCTATTAAAGCAGAGAAGTTATATTAAAGTATATTTAAGAGATTTAAATAGTTAATAGGCTTATATTTAAAGAAAATGAGATTATAGCAATACTTTAATTAAGCTCGCTTTATAAAGTCTTTAATACTCTTAAAGCGCAAAGTAAGGTCTACCTTAAAGTATTAAAAACCCTTATTTGCAAAGAGCCTCTCTAAGATAATATTAGTAATAAACTCCTTTATAATAGTAATATTATAAAGTATTATCCCTATAAGAGAGCCGTTACGCTATAGAAGAGAGTCTACTATATATCTATTACCTCTCTTAATAATTAAGAGTCTTAAGGTACCTGCTTTAATATACTGCTATAAGTTATTAGAAGGCTTAAAGGTGCTTATAATAAGTAAATCCTTTGAATTAACGATATAAGTAACTGCGCAATTATTAAGGAGCATACTTAAGGAGAGCAGGTAGCGTTCTAGCTTAAAGAGGTAGTAGATATTAAACGATTCTTTTAAAGCGTTAAAGGTAGAGGGATCTATTATTATAAAGACTGGTAAGTTCTCCCTTTTGCTTAAACCATCCTTTTTAAAGGCTGAAGCCTTTCCTTTAAATTTGTCAATTGCTATTACTATAATATTATTCTCCTTAAGCCATACTTAAAGACCCTTAAACTGGTCTCCTACGTTTAATGCCTTTTTTATTCGTAGGACTTCTTCTTACAAGGGGAGAACCTTTATATTTTCCTTACGCTTATCTATAGCATATAATAGTTTCTAATAGTCCTAGGGCTTTTAATAATGATTTTTAAAGCTTCTATAAGGGCACTTAGGCCTAATCTCCCTTTTAGAGCTTATAAAGCGATTTCAGGAGCTGCTTGCTAAAGCCTGCAAAGGGGTTTCAGCATCTAAGAGAGACTCTTAAGTAGTAAAAACTACTAGCCCTTTATTATTAATTACTCTATTGGATTCAATGCCTACTAAGGCGTAGCTCAGCTATATTAAGTTATACTTATATAAGGTTCCCATTTGCTTATTAGTAATTATTTCCTCCTTTAAGCAAATCGCTTAACTTAGATTAATCTTTATTATAACTAAGTCTAAAAAGTCAATTACTCTTAGTCTCCCTTTAATCTTAGAAAGATTATATTATTCTATTAGGCGGTACGCCTCTTGCTACTCCTAGATCTACTACTAAGTATTAATTCTCTTAGTCTTGCCTTAGCGTAGTATATTATAGTATTAAAGCCTTATCTAAGACTAAATAGCCTTATTAGAAGGCGCAATATCACACTTTAAAATAGATACTAGGCCTTAGAGTAAGAGTTGCTGGTTTACTAAATTAGCATATAGGTCGTTAGCAGGAGTTCCACTTATAGGAGTATCTTTATTAGGTATTAAGGAGGAGAGCTTCTTAACTTGGATTTATACTTAAGCTATTGCAAAAGCTAGAAGCGTTCTATCGACGGTCTTAAAGACCTATTCTAACAATAGTTCGTAGTATTTACATTAGGTCTTCTAAGTCTCCTTACGCATAAGGTGCTCCTTTATTAGAATTTCATATTTATCCTTAATATCTTTATAAGAGGCCTATAGAAGAGGAGCCTTTGATAGATCTCCTAAGGGAAAGCAGGCGTAAATCTATTTAGATAGAATTATTATATATTTTTTATACAACCTCGCATATACTATACAAAGGTTAGCCGTTTCTAATTCCTTAAGCTCCTATATAGAAGGAGCTTAAGGCTCAGTTTTTATAATTGACTTAAATAGGAATCTTAGATTGGCAAAAATGGTAATATTATAAAGCTTAGCGAAGAATATGTATTTACTAAACCACTTTACCTAAGAGGCAGAAGTATTAAAGCGAGGCTTAGAGATGCTTAAAGAGTTAGATATATTGAATAAAGTCTAATGAAAAAGGTTAGGTATATAGATAAAGTTTGCAAATAAGGTTCGATTGAAAAATAGAGATTTATTAATTAAAAATGAAGGTCCTTTAAGTTATTATAAATACTTGAAAAGTCGGTTAAGAGCTCGAAGGGCCCTTTAGCCGGTTGTATGCAAAGAGAAAGTATATTAAAGTGCTTATAGGGCTTATAACTGTAGTACGGTCGGCTGGAGGGCCTTTATTAGGTCGCTTAAGAGGCTTGCAGAAGTAGGGGAAGATGATTGATTATATTATTCTTTAGTATATATATAGTAAGGAGACTTTAGAAAGAAAAGGGAAAGTCTATGACTTAGCAGAGTCACGTAGAGGGTCTCTAGAATAAGTGGAGACTCCGCCCATTCTGCACGACAAATTAATACTAAACTGGCTGACAAATTTCTTATAGAATCTGCCGAAGGTACTCTTGCCTTAATATCAACTGATACTCCTAATTCGACCTTAAATCGACTTAAGGATTCCTTTGATTTAATTAAAAAGCTTTATTAAAATAATTACAAATCCTTTTAAAAGATTTGCGCCGACTTTCTTAAAAACTACTTCTTAAAAGATAGATTGCTTTACTTTAAGGAGCGTCTTTGCGTATGCTATAATACTCCTTTATGCACTTATCTAATTCAAGAAGCTTATAACCAACCTTCTAGCGCGTACCCTAGTGGCTTAAAGACCTATTAGCTTCTTGCTCTTAAGTACTATTAGGTTAGGATAGGTTCAGATTGCAAAAGATTTATTATAAATTGCAAACCTTATCAATTTTTGCATTTAAAGACAATTAAATAATAAGGCCTCTTATAGCCTCTCCCTATTCCTAACTATCTTATATAGCACTTATATATATATTTTAAGGATTTCCCTTTTAATAAGTATAGTTTTGATAGAATCCTAGTTTTTATAAACCGACTTAGTAAGAGCGCTATTATAATCCTTTATTAAAAAGATATCGATACTTAAGGAACTGCTTGATTATTCGTTTAATAGATATATTAATTCGGCTATACTCTAGAGACAATTACCTTAAACTAAGGCCCTTAATTCGTCTCCTTATTTTAAAGAGAGTTCTACTATATTATTAGTATTAAGATTAAACTCTCTATAGCATATTATAAGGAGACTAATAGCCAAATAGAGATTATAAATAAGTATATTAATTTAAGGCTATAGCCTTTTATTAATTACTACTAAGATAATTAGAGTGAACTAATTCTATTAATAGATCGTACGCAATCTACTCTCCCTTACGCTTCTATTAGTATAACCTTATATTAGCTTAAGTATAAAGTTATGCCTTAGATAAGTTGGGATTAGATCTTTTTAAAAACGTCTAGCCTATAAGAGAAATTAAACTAAGCAAAGGCTAGGCTAGTAGTAAAGAGGATGCACGCAGCTTAGGAAATAGTAAAAGGTAATATAAAACGCGCTTAGGAGAAAATGCAGAAGTCTATAAATTAATACTAAAAGGAGATTGATTAGAAACCTAGAGATATAGTCTACCTTTTAATAAAAAATCTTAAGAACTACTACCCTAATAGGAAACTGGCTAATTAATAGGATAGCCTCTTTAAGGTTCTTAAGAAGGTAGGCAATTTATATTAGATTAAGCTGCTTATAGGTTTTATAATATATAATATCTTTGCGCTAAAGCTACTATTTAAAGATCCGCAAAACCCTTTGCTAAGTTAAGAATAACCTTAGCCTATTATAAAAAAGATTATAAGGTAAGAAGAGTATAAAGTATCTAAGATACTAGGTATACGCCTATCTTAAGAGAACTTAAAGTACTAGGTTAAATAGACTAGTTATAACTCTAATTTAAGTTAGTATTATACTTTAAATTTTATAAGATCCTTATATAAGATTTGCGACTTTTATTAAGCTAATCCTATAAAGCTAGGACTACCTTAGAACCTATAAGCTTAGCTAAAGGCTTAGGAAAGCAGTATAAATAATTATAGTTACTTAAAAGATAATAGGCCAGATGCGAAATAGGTTAGTAAATAAATTTAAAAATATAA
>JAENRP010000256.1:3787-65536 GCA_024741835.1 Diplocarpon mali
ACTCGCGAGTCGGGCCCGCGAGTGGATTTCAAAGAAATATATAAAGGGAGAGAGGGAAGGGGGAGGTATAATAGTAAACGAATAAAAAATGATAAAAAAAACTCCTTTTCCTCCTTTAGTAATACGACTCTTAGGCTAGGACCGCGAGTTAAAAGCTTAAAGTTATTAAAGCTATCAAATCGCAATTTTAAAGAAAATTCGAAGACAATTTTAAGTAATCCTAAGTATATATATATTAACTAACTTAAGAGGCGTCTTTATTAAAGAAAATCCAGGCTTTATATAAAATTCGACTGATAATTTAAGAATTTCTTTAATATAGCTATATTTGATTATTAAGCCTTTCTAAGGTAGCAACTCGCTTATTTAACCTAAAGGAAGCTAGATTTAAGTATTTAGAGTTCGCGTGCTAGTTTTTACCTTCTAAAGCCTATCGATTATTAAACTAAGGGGTGCGATAAGTTTCTTAAAGAAGGCCTTTAATTAAGGTTTCTAAATGTTAAATATAGAGTTTAAAAAACTAAGCTTTAAGTTCCTTGATTTTAAAGGCAGATTTTACTCTTAAGCTAGGACTACGAGTAAAAGGTATAACTATTAAGTTCTTCTTTACCTCCTTTATAACTTCCAAAGCTTTCGAGTATTCTTAGACTAGGCTTTTAAGATCTTTAGTAAAGAAGGACGTAGGCTCTTTTTCCTTCTCTATTGCTTTAATAGTCCTTTTGCTAAAGTCTGATTTTAAGGCGAAGGTTAAGAAGTCTTCGAATTAAGCGTATATTATAGGATCCTGCTTATTAACTTTAAAATGTTTAATAATCTTATTTCAAAGGCTAGTAGGCAATCTAAGTAAAAAAAGGCGTCCTCTTTTAACTTTATTAAGAATCTTTTAATCGATTAAAGTATTTAATACTTAAGTGAAGGTCCGATAGTAGTTTTTAAATTCCTTAAGAGTGCAAATAATAAGAATAAACTCCTTTAGAAAGGCTAAAGTATTGCGAATTTACTATCTATTAAATTTCTAAAATTCAGATTTAAGAGCCTTAGTAAGGAGTTCTTAGGATTTGCAAAGCTTCTACTTAAGTAAAGATTTGATAATATCTTTACTAATTTAATTGCAATAGTAGGAAAGTCGATTAATTATCTTATTATATCTAATATCGAAATTATAATAAGTCTCCTTATATTATTTAAGGAAATTAGTAATATTAGCTCTAGTAAAATAAGGAGCGCTAAAGGAATTAAGAAGGGGAAAATAATTAGTAATAGCTTTAAAGGCGGCTATTATCGCTTTATTTGTTTCGATAAGAGGGGAGCTAGGTCGAATACAAGGCCTAAGGTATTCTAAGGAGTTTTCAGAATCCGAGTCAATCTTAGAGTAACTAAGGCGAGCTTAAAAAGATTTAGGCAAAGGGTCAAAAGGAGGTTTAAAATTGATATTTCTAGTATTTTCAAGTATTGATATTAAAAAAGCAAGTGCAATTGTCAAAGGGGAAGAAGAACTTGAGTTATGCAAAATTGCATTTTTATATTCCTACTCGCGAGCCTGGCCTAGGAGTGAAAATCCGGCTTTTGCAGAAAGTTTATTTATACTTCGCTAAGACTTCTTTAATAGATATAAAGCAATAAATAAAGGTACTATAATTACTAGTAGTAAGAAAAGGTTTATTAAGTTAAAGACTAATTTCTAAGATAAAGTTTTTAAGAAAGATTCATTTTAGCTTTTAAGATAATTCCTATTAGTTCTTAAAATTAGTATATCTTAAGGGTTGTTTTTAAAGCAAAGAATAGGGTTTTGTCAAATAGAGGCAGCTAAAGTATCCGATTTAGCTTTTTAAGAAAGCTGAGGAGATACTCTTGATTAGAGCTTTCATTTAGTATTATATAAATACTCGAAACTGCTATTATTTAAAGTAGCTATAATAGCTAATCAAACTTCTTTATATTAAAGAGGCTAGAAACCCGACAATTGTACTAATAAGCTAATAATTCAAGCTTTTTAGATCAGAGGTAGGAGAGACGGAATAAGGCCGAAATAGGAAAATCTAAGGTTATTAATAATAAAGAGTAGCAATCGACAGTTCTAAATAACTAAGTAATTATAAGGTCGATAATAGAGGAATAACAACCGATAGTCATAAATAACTAAATGATTATTATTTTAAGAGGTTTTCGAAGGGTTGATCTCTTATTTGCAAATTAAGAGAATCAAAAGAAGAAGTTATATAAAGACGAAATCTCAAAGGAATTGTCCTTACGTAGGTTACTAATATAAGAGGGAGTAGGAATAATATAAGAATAGGCTTACGTAAAGACCAAAGACAAAAGGGAGGAAGCACTATAAGCGGGCTCTCTGAAGATAAGAACTAGGATAATTCACTAGTTAAGGGTAGAATAGGTAATTAGCATTGCGCGCTATCTCTAAGTATAATAGTAGTCCTATATATACCCCTTTCTTAATCCTCATCTGACTATATAACCTATGTCACGAGATCCTCCACTTCCAGGTCTCTATAATAGATTTAAGTAAAACGACCTCTGATGTATGGCCGAAGAAAAATGCATTCCGGCCTTCCGACTACCTATTTCCTGCTAGCTTAGCGGTCTATGCGCCATATCTACGCTACTATAGACTGGGCTAGTACTTAGGCCGCCGGAAAAACTGTTCTTCCGGCGACCTAGGGGGTGTGTTATATAGAAAATAGGCTAAATATGCTAGTACGCGCCCTAAGGTATGGATTCACATTTTGGCCGAGCGGTATTATGCACGACAGTATTGTATTAGCTCTATAAGGAATCCTACCCTTTTGATTTCGTCCTTCTCCTTTTTTAAGAAGTCTGCCTCTTTGAGTATTAAGGTATCGTCTGTCTATAGTCCTATTACGCTGAAAAGGGGAGAAGTGCTTAAGGTTACTAATAGATAAGGGTTATAAGTTGCGTTGACTATGCCGAGATTGCTGCAATAGTGCTTATAATAAGTACTAAACTAGTAGTTTCCTAATTTAGGAATACTATAAAGCGGCAGTACTACTTTAAAGACCATACCTATAGAGAATAGCTTAGCAATATCTTATAAAGGAAATATAAATATATCGCATAGTAGCTTCGAAGCTGCCTAAGTATATGCTTATATAATATCCTATAGGCTAAGAATGCCCTTCTTACCCTATTCTTTAAAGTGTTCCTAGATTAATACTAAAAGGCATACTAAAAGGCATTAGCTTGCTTATTAGATCATTAGAGATTAAGTGATTATGCCTTCCTCCTTCTTACTAGTATCATTCTAGGCCTATACAACTAAGCGTGATTTCTTAAATAGGTAATCTATCTCCTTCCCTTTTATCTTATTAACTATTCTCGATTTAAAGATCCTTTTGCCTTTTACCGCAAGGTCATTTTTATTTATTAGTATAAATACCCTCCTATTTATCAGCCCTTAATACTCCTTTAGGCAAGATTGCTAAAAAGGGCGCTTAAGAGTAGTGATCTTGCCTTCTGCTTATAGCTTCTGCAACAGTTCCTAGTCCTTATTCTCCTTCTCTATTAGGAATACCTCCGATTTAGCCATATATAGCTTATCATCTACTTTAAAGGATATTTATATCTTAGTATTATAGTTATTATTATTTATAGGAAGGCTGGAAATAGGTTTGATAAAGGGAACCTCTACTCTTGGCAATTGCTTATAGCTATTAAGTTACAGCTTAACTAAGCGAGAGGGCTCTACTTCTTTATCGATATCAGTTGCATTCTACTCCCTTTTAATAGTCGTTCGATCTTTAAGTTTAATTCCTTTAGTTTCCTTTAAGCAGTTTTCTTTATTATCGATTTTAAATAGATATACGCTTATTGATCTAAAGTGCCTTATTTTACCGCTAATATTAACTATATAGGTTTCGTTCTCTAAGCCTAGGAACTCGAATAGGCCTATCCATCCTCCTTTCTCTTAATATACTAATACTAGGTCTTTTAGCCTCAAATCGTAGATATAAGTGGTTCTAAGGCTATTCCTTATGCCTAAAGTGTTATTAACCTTGCGAGTAGTATAGATCTTCTTAACTTCCTTTATAGCCTTCTTAATTATTACTACCCTCTATTCTACTAACGGATTTGGTAGATCTAGTTTAATCAGCCTTAGATATGCCTTAAAAATGAGTAAGGTAGGAATTATCCTATTAGGCCCTACTATATCGTTGATTGCTTTAACGGCCATTTGCAGCCTCTTATTATTGCTTAATCGGGGGTATTTAGCTATTATTATCTTAAAGGCCTATCTTAAAGGGCGATAATACCGTTTGACCTTGCCGATAAAGTGGTGCGCTTTTATAAGAACCAGTTTAAGGGTTATTCCTATAGATCTTAGAGAGCTTCTGAACTCTGCTAAGTTGAAGTTAGTACTATAGTTATATGTCGTGCAGAATGGGCGGAGTCTCCACTTATTCTGGAGACCCTCCACGTGACTCTGCTAAGTTATAGACTCTCCCTTTTCTTTCCGAAGTCTCCTTACTATATATATACTAAATAATAATATAATCAATCATCTTCCCCTACTTCTGCAAGCCTCCTAAGCGACCTAATGAAGGCCCTCTAGCCGACCGTACTATAGTTATAAGTCCTATAAGCACTTTAATATGCTTTCTCTTTGCATACAACCGGCTAGAGGGCCCTTTAAGCTCCTAACCGACTTTTTAAGTATTTATAACAACTCGAAGGACCTTTATTTTTAATTAACAAATCTCTAATTTCCGATCGAACCTTATTTGCAAACTCTATTTATATACCTAACCTTTTTACCAGACTCTATTTAATATATCTGACTCTTTAAGCATCTCTGAGCCTTGCTTTAATACCTTTGCCTTTTAAGTAAAGTAGTTTAATAAATATATATTCTTCGCTAAGCTCTATAATATTACTATTTTTACCGATCCGAGACTCCTATTTAAGTCAATTATAAAGACTGAGCCTTAAGCTCCCTTTATATAGGAGCTTAAGGAATTGGAAACGGCTAACCTCTGTATAGTATACGCAAGGTTATATAAAGAGTATATAGCAACTTTATTTAAATAGATTTACGCCCGCTTTCCCTTAGGAGATCTGTCAAAAGCTCCTCCTTTATAAGCGTCTTATAAGAATATTAAAGATGAATATAAAATCCTAATAAAGGAGCACTATATGCGTAAGGAAACTTGGAAGACCTAACGCAAATACTATAAGCTACTATTAAAATAGGTCTTTAAGACTGTTAATAGAATGCTTTTAGCTTCTGCGATAGCTTAAGTATAAATCTAAGCTAAGAAGCTCTCCTCTTTAATACCTAATAGAGATACTCCTATAAGTAGAACTACTGCTAACGACCTATATACTAATTTAGTAAACTAGCAACTCTTACTTTAAGGCCTAGTATCTATTTTAAAGCGTGATATTGCGCCTTTTGATAAGGCTATTTAGTCTTAGACAAGGCTCTAGTATTGCGATATACTATACTAAGGCAAGATTAAGAGAACTAATACTTAGCAGTAGATCCAGGAGTAGCAAGAGGCGTACTGCCTAATAGAATAATACAATCTCCTTAAGATTAAAGGGAGACTGGGAGTAATTGACTTTTTAAACTTAATTATAATGAAAATTAATCTAAGTTAAGTGACTCGCTTAAGGAAGGAAATAATCACTAATAAGTAGATAGGAACCCTATGCAAGTACGACCTAATATAACTAAGCTGCGCCCTAGCGGGTATTAAATCTAATAGAGCGATCGATAATAAAGGGCTAGCAGTTTTTACTACTTAAGAGTCTCTCCTAGATGCCAAGACCCCTTCGCAGGCTTTAGTAAGCAGCTCTCGAAATCGCTCTATAAGCTCTAGAAGGGAGATTAGGCCTAAGTACCTTTATAAAGGCTTTAAAAATCACTATTGAAAGCCTTAGGACTATCGGAAACTATTATATACTATAGACAGGCGCAAGGAAAATATAAAGGTTCTCCCCTTGCGAGAGGAGGTCCTACAAATACGAAAGGCGTTAAATGCAAGAGACTAATTTAAAGGTCTTTGAGTATAGCTTAAGGAGAATGATATTGCGGTAATAGCAATTGACAAATTCAAGGGAAAGGCTTTAGCCTTTAAAGAGGATAGTTTAGGTAAAAGGGAGAACTTACTAATCTTTATAATAATAGATCCCTTTGCCTTCGACGCTTTTAAAGAATCATTTAATATTTACTACCTCTTTAAGTTAGAATGCCACCTACTCTCCTTAAGTACGCTCTTTAACAATTGTATAGCCACTTATATTATTAATTTAAAGGATTTACTTATCGCAGGCACCTTTAAGCCTTTTAGCGACTTGCAGCAATATATTAAAATAGGTACCTTAAGACTCCTAATTATTAAGAAAGGTGATAAATATATAGTAGACTCTCTTCTATAGCATAACGTCTCTCCTATAGGAATAATGCTTTATAACGTTGCTATTATAAAGGAGTTTACTACTAATATTATCTTAAAAAGGCTCCTTATGGATAAGGGTTTTTAATACTTTAAAGTAGACCTCACTTTGCGCTCTAAGAGTATTAAAGATTCTATAAAGCAAGCTTAATTAAAGCGTTACTATAATCTCATTTTCTTTAAATATAAGCCTATTAATTATTTAAATCTTTTAAATATACTTTAATATAACTTCTTTGCTTTAATAGTATTTCCTATAGCTAAGACGACGCTTTATAATAGGTTTTAGTCTAACTATGCACTTATAAGGGTGCAGGATAATAATATATATACTTAGCACCTTTGCGCTGGCTACTTAAGCGCAAAGGCTCTTTAAGCGCTAGTCAAGTGCGCTAAGGGAGTAAAGATCAGGGGAGTACAGAGGCTAAAGTGCCCTATATATATAATAGTATCTGCTAAGTAAGTTATTTCTTATGCTACCTTTAAGAACCGATCTCTGAGGCCCTTCTTTAAGATCTCTTAGGATCTCTTTAACTTTTTAAATAACTTATATAATAATTGCTTATAAGTTCTTTTAATTAAGGATAAGTATAGTAGTATACTTTAAATATTCCTACTAAGATCGAAGGGCAGAGACGTAGTTATAAAGGTCCTTTAAGCCTTTGAAGCATAAGTGAAACGCTAATATAGGCTTTCTATTTGCAAAATCAGGTAAGATAATAATACTTTAATAATCTCTTTAAAGGAAGACTCTCTTATAAAGTACTAGAGATAAGTAAAAGAGGAAGGAATCGATTTAGAGCTTACTCCTACTTATATATACTAACCTAATAGAGGCGCAGAGCGAGTAGGAAAGGAGTTAATTAAATGCTTTATTAAAATGAGGATTTATACCAGGCTTCTAGTAAGCCTTTGGCTAAAGGTTGTAAAGGCTGCTATATACCTTTATAATATCTCTTTACTTACTAGGAAGAAGATAATCTCATTAAGCAAGGCTCTCTACAGTTAGTTTAAGTAGTATTTTCGATTTTATAAGCTGCTGCTTATTAAGCAAATAATAGCAAGCTTAAAGCCTGACTAAAGTCGCATTTATATATATAGCGCTTGCATATACCCTTTAATTAAAGAGAGGAAGGCAAGGAGGGACCGCTGAACCTTTAAAATTAAATTATAAAGGCACTTAGGTTACTTAATTGGATATATTACCTCTAATATTTATAGAATCTAAGTTCCTATACTCTAGTAAGTAATAATAACTTATAATATCAAATTCGATAAGTCTCTCTTTTATAATCCAAAAGCTAAGCGCGCAAACCCTATATCGCGTTAAGAACTTAAGATAACCCTTTAATTGATCGAAAAGGGAGAGGGAGCTTAGAACGCTAAGTTTAAAGGCATTTTCGAAGAATCGGAGCTTATCGTAAGGCCGAACGCAATCGCTATAAAAGAAGCCACTATATAGAAAGAGCCTATATTATAGACCGACGCTACTCTATAGCCTTTAACTAATAATATAAAAGGCCTTAACTTAAATCTAAATTCTCTAAGAGACCCGCTTAAAAACTTAAGGGTAGAAGTAAGCGAACTAAAAGCCACTTCGCCAGTCTCTAAGAAGGTAAATAGCGACTAGAGCTTAAGGGTAATGATTCCCTATAGAGGCCTTATTAAAGAAGGAACTATAAACAACTTTAAAAGAGTCTTTAAAGACGAGTTCTATAAGGCGATCGGCAGATCTTTAGCTGCTATTTTACGCAAGAATGGAAATGGCTTAAGGGCTTTAAGACAAAGTCTTTAATTATAAAGGTAGGCCTTAGTAAACTCTAGTAAAAGGCTAAAGGTACTACTATCGAGATTTAGGAAGAGCTTTAATAGTCTTATAAGAAGTGACTTAGTAAAAGAAGCGGGCCTTAATAATATAATACCTTAAGTTATAATACTAGCTTAAAGACTATAGGCTTAGGAAATAGAGCTACCCAGACTCCTAAAGGAACCTTTAGTAATAATAAAAATAAAGGAAGAGACCTATAGAAAAAAGCGTAAGAAGGAACTCCCTCTTCTTAAGCAAAAGAGGATAAGACGCTTAAGCGTTAAGTAATAAGAGACTTTAAAAGTGTACGCTACTACTTTAAAGCATATGCTCTCTTAAAGCAATATTAATTTACCTTACTCCCTATATGCGTAAGAGTTTATATCAACCTTTTAAGTAAACAAATAAATAAGGGAGGATAGGAAGGACTATTTAATAGTTTATATAGTTATTAAAGCTATAGTTAATAGTTAGGCAAAGGATAAAGCATAGTCTCTTAACCGCCTATAGTACTAAGGCTCTTTACCAAAGCCTTTAAAAGGATAGCTAGACCTAGAGAAGCACCCTTTTAGCAAACGATTTAAGGAAAGAGGGCACTAGGAGATTAGGAATCTAAAATCTCAAAGTTATTAAAGAATTGTACAAAGGGATTACTCAAAGCCCTCGCTAATACTATTAAAATGGGTTTTTACTTATAAGGTTAATAGTTTTAATAAGCTTTTAAAGTGCCGATTATAGCTAGTTGTATAAGAGGATCTCTAAGACGAAGCTTCAATTTTCTCAACCTATATAGCCATACTTATAGTAAGGTCTTTTAAGGTATTAATAGCGCTTACTATATACTTTAATATAGAAGTAAAGCAGTTCGATATTATTAACGCGTTTATTAATGCTCTTAAAGACCTAAGGAGTGCTCTAGTCATATGCTTCCTATTAAATGGCTTTAAGCGCCTTAGTATAATAGTAGAACTAGACCGCGCGCTCTATAGGCTGAAAGACTCTTTAGCACTATAATATAAGAACTTCGCAAGAACGCTCAAGGGCCTTTAACTTAAGCCACTAAGTAAGGAGCCTTATATTTTTATAATAAAGGATCGCATAGTCTTCATAGCATTTTATATCGACGATATTTAAGTATTATATAAGGCCTTTAACTTAAATCAAGCGACTCGTCTAATTAAAGACCTAAAGAGGGCATATAAGCTTACTATTATAAGAGATATCTCCTAGTTCCTTAAAGTAAGGATTATTTAAGATAGGAAAGCAAAGAGGATCTCCTTAGTTTATAATACTTATATTAAGAAGATTATTTAAAAGTTCAAAGCTAATATAAGGAGAGTGCCTAATATTCTACTACTAAAGAAGGAGTTTATTAAGAACTTAAGGCAAGCTTCTTTAAAAAAGGTAAAGGAGTACTAAGAGAAAATAGGCTCTATTCTTTATATAGCGATTATAATACGCCTAGATATTACGTTTATAGCCTTCTAATTGTCTTTCTTCTTAACTAATCTAAGCTTTAAGCACCTCTTAGCTGCAGATTAGACGCTTTAATACTTATATAGTATACGCTTCTTAAGAATTGCCTATAGCTTTAAAGTTAAGGAATACCAATTAGTCGCGTCTTTAAATGCTTCTTTTAAAGATGATTAAGAGACCTATAGATCCTCTTAAGGATACGTCTTCTTCCTATTTAAAAGACTAATTATTTAAAAAGCAAATCGCCAAGCGACTATTATACTCTCCTTTATTAAAGTAGAACTCTATAGTATAGTTTCTATTGCAAAGGAGATAATAGCTATAAAACGCCTTTTTAAAGAGATTCGCATAGACTCCCTCTTTAAATAGAATATATATTATAATAACTAATAGACGATTTAGCTAATTGTTATAAAGAATAAGAAGATTAAAACAAGCCTTTAATATATCGAAATCAGTAATATATAAATCCGCTAAAAGTATTAGAAAGGAAGCTTTTAGATAATCTACCTCTTTACTAAGGAGATATATATAAATAGGCTTACTAAGAACCTAGACTGCTAGAAGTTTAAAAGCTTTATTTATTTATTAAACCTTTAAAGCTTTTAAATAATTGTTTAGCAACTTATACTTACTAGCAAGTAGTTACTTATTACTAAGAGACTTATACTTATAAGCTCTTACTCTCTTATAATTATATTTATTTGTTTTCTTTTGCAAATCGTACTATAGAAGCTTCTCCTTTTTTAAAAATATAAAATAGGTAATATTCTTAAGCTACTATTATAAGGCGCGACCCTCTCTTAGATTCTTTTAGCTAAGGCTAAGAGCCGAGATACTATAGCTAAGAGCTTTGCATAGATCTCCTTTTAAGAGAGGCCTACTAGTACTCCCTTGGCCAGAGGCCTGCTGGCGAATATACTAGCGACAGCAGGGGCGAAGGCAAAGGGTGCGGCAGGGGCGGCAGCAAAGGCGGAAGCAGTAATAATAAAGGCAGGAGAGATAAATAGAGATACAAACGGGTCGGCGTTAGTAGTAGCAGCAGGGATAAGAGTAGTAGCAGCAGCAAGCGGGGGGAATAAAGCGGCAGAGGATAGGCCGGCGGCAAATGCGAATAGTATACTAAGAGCAAAGGAGGCAATAGCACTACTACTCGCAGGAGTAGTAGGCCCTTTTAGCATTAGTATCCGATCGCTCCTATCTTTTAAAATTAGCTTAAAACTTAATAAGACTTAATAAGACGTACTACAGAAGCTTTAAAGAGCACCCTTTACTGCATTAAGTAGTAGCGCTACCTCCTCCTTAGAGGCGCCGCAGGCATAGGCCGATACAATAGCCTCTTAAGAGGCAAGGAAAGGTCTGCTAGCCTATTAGTAGCCGTTGCTTAATACTATATAATAAATGCAACGCGTACTAAAGGTGCTATTAAAGTACTAATAATTAAGATTACTAGTACTCTTATATATAATACAATGCATATATATATTATTGCGCTCTATTATAGGCTTAGGCATATAGCGCGCAATAAGAGCAGGGCTCTTAAGTAGCAGCGGCGGCAGCAAGGGCGGCGGCGGCGGCAGCGGGGACGGCAGCGGCGGCTCATTACCTTGCAAGCGCTAGGAGGACTGCGCTAGGGTTACAGCTCCCGAAGGAGCGCTAGCAACCTAGCGCAAAGTTAGTATAATAACGCAGGGTATAAAGACTCTAAGGGTCTTACTTTACAAGGTCGGCTAAGGCCGCGATAAGTAAGAGTTCCTTCTATATTCGAAAATTATTAGTATAAAGACGATATTTTTAAATAATAAAGGAGGGTTGTTTTTAAAAAAAGGGAAGGAGAACCTCTGTAATAGAAATACTCTATAGGAAGCCCAATAGAGTACTAGCGTAAAATTGCGAAGATTCCTAAGCGCGCTTATTGCCTATAGCAACCCTTCTTATTTTAAAAGGAACGACCTTTAAAGGGGCGGTACGTAAGATAGAGCCTCTTTTCTTTACAATTGCTATTCTTTCCTTTATTTTATCTATATAGCTAAGCGATTCTAAGAGCATCGCCTAACTAAGGGGTATATTATATAGAATAGGCAGAGTCTCTACTTATTCTAAAGACCCTTTATATAACTCTACTAAGTTATAGACTCTCCCTTTTCTTTCCGAAGTCTCCTTATTATATATATACTAGATAATAATACAATCAATCATCTTCCCCTACTTCTGCGAGCCTCCTAAGCGACCTAATAAAGGCCCTCCAGCCGACCGCACCACATTATATATTATAAAATCAAGAGGTTTAATATACGTATCTAGCTAAGCCAATTTAAGGGCTTAAAATACTACGTCGGCCGAATATGCTCTTATTCCCTTTTATAAGAACCTTGCGGCTCCAAATCCCGTTGCTTTATTAACTATATAAAGGGCGTTCCTTCTACCGAACTAAGTAATATTAATATATATAGTATAATTGAAGTCGATATCGTCTTATAGCTTAAATTGGAATCTATAAAAGGCGTTAGCATAGAGTTAGCAGTATCGGCATATTTCCTTTACTCTTGCTATAATATTAGAGTCTACGTTATGACCGGCCTAGTTCAGGAGGTATTTAAGGCGTTTTACTAAAGGATATCCGAATCTTTTATATAGTCTTCGGATCTCTATTTCTATTAAGTAGCATATATTAATCGTACCCTTTGAAGTTATCAGAAGTTGCTCTATTATATTAAGTAGGAGCTATAGGTGCTTATGTTTTCTAATTATTAAGTATTTCTCTTTGCTAATTATAAGCAAATTGCGTAGATTATTATATTTAGCTCCTATTTTATCAAGTTATTATAAGTAAACTAAAAACGGTATATCTGCCTCTATAATTAAGAACTCTATAAGGCCTGCCGGTATTTAAATAGTTATCTTGCCGATTGCATTTCGCAAACTTACCTTAAAGGTAATTTTATACTTTTCAATACTAAGTAGAGCTAGAACTATATCCTATATGTTTTACAAGGCTTTGAATTAGTTAATTCCACTTATATTTTTATTTAAGGCGCCTATATTGATTAAGAATCCTTAAAAGAATTGATCCGTCTACTAGGTTACAAATACCTTAGGGTCCGTTTGTATTAGTTTATTAACCCTTATTATTAAGAGGTATTTACATTCGACAACCTCTTTTCTGGATTTTTCACCCCTTAGCAAACGACGCCTACTACCTTCCATTCTTTGCAGAATACCTTAAATACCTTGCCCTTTTGCCTTTATAAGCTGTAGTGGCTTATAACCACTATAATAGCGAAGTGGATGGTATAGAGCCTTTAAGCGACCCTGCGGGCGTCCCCTATTACGACTCTGACTCCCTTATAAAGGAGGGAGAGCTACCTAGCCCTATTAGAGGCTCTGATTCGATTTCTAAAGTCGAATTAACCCCTAGGGGTAACCCTATTGTAAAAGGTAGAGATTCGAGTATTAACCCCTTTAATCTTACCCCTATTTAAACTAACGCTAGCCGAATGTAGAATGCGGCTCTTTCGGCTAATTTAAGCCAAATTGTTAATAATGCCAAAAGGAGACTACTGTCCCTAATCGATTAGAGAGCTAATAAAACCCTTAGAATCGACTTCTCCTTCTAAAACGACGCTAGTAGTATTAGTATTAATAAATTAACTAAGCTTGTACTTTAAGCAAGAGACCTCCTTATTAAAGCATACTTAGCGACTAATTCTTAGGAAAAACAGACGAAACTACTTAATTTACTTAAGGTTTTCAAAAAGTATATAAAGTATAACTATATTAAAAACACTTCTACAATTTTAGCTACGCAGGTAGCTAATTTAAAGAGAGCAATACGGAAAATCAAGCAAACGCTAAAAATGTATACTTAAGCAATCAAGTCAGTAGTAGTAGCTATTATAGCTACTACTGCAAATTATAATACTAGCGCTACTACTAGTAGTACTAGTATAGGTAGCGCTAATAGGAATAGGACTAGGGCTACGGGTAGCCCTAAGAGCCCTACTGCGAATTCGGGGCCTAATAAGCCAAAGGGAAATAGTAAGCCAGTCCTTTTTAAGAGATGCACCCTTTTATAGTCCCCTTTGGCTTCGACTACTTCTTTTTCATTAATTGCTTTATATAATCGAATTAATACTGCTTTTAAAAAGAATAGTTTTAATGATTTAGTAATTGCTACTGCGTCCTTATCTTTATATAGAAATATTATTTTAACTACTATTCCTACGTTTAGCGTTGATTTTTTAATTGCAAATAAGGCTATTATTAAAGGGGTGCTTCTTTAATTAATTAGCCTTAAAAAAGGAGAGCTATAGTATAAAGTAGCTATTTATAGTATTCCATTTGCGGATTTTAATATAAAGCGTAGCCTAGACTTAGAGCTAGTCTTAGAAGAGATTAAAACCTTTAATAAGGGTTTTACCCTAATAGGAAAATCCTACTAGGCTATTCTAAGAAAGAAACGTGACTTTGGTTTATATAAGAGTAGTATAATTATTATCTCTTTCCTAGATGAAAATCAGGCTAAGCGAGCTATAAGCAAAAGACTATATATTAATAGCGCTTTAATAAAAGTCGTCAAATATATAGATACTAGTAGTAGGTACTAGTATAAAACCTATACTGGATTTAGCTATTTAAAGGTTCTTTATAAAAGAGAACCAAAATGCTCCTTATATAAAAGTAACTATATAAGATAGGCTTATACTTATAATACTTATAAGGTAAATACTAAGTGCAAGTATACTAGTATTAAATGCGCTAATTGTAGAGAAACTATACATTCGGCTAATTCTAAGCTATATAAAGTTTTTATTACAATTAAAAACAAATCTATAGAAAAACGTACTACTAGTAGTACTACTACTATAAATCGATTCGGCGCTCTATCTACTATTAATAATAATTGGGAATAAATGCCTATAAATTAACGTAAATAGAAGCTCGCCTACTATAAAGCACGTTTTACAAATAGCTGTAGAGTTATCTATTGATTTAATTGCGATTTAGGAACCTTAGATTATATAAGAGAACGATTTATTATATAGATCTATTATATACTCTAGTTTTAAACAAATCCTTTCGAATCAAAATTCCTTTAGGCCTAGAATATTATTTTATATTTCAAATAAAATACACGCTATGCTAGCGCCTAGCTTACCAATTGATCCTAATTGTATTATTATAAACGTTTTTCATATTCAATTAATTAATGTTTATAATACAAGTCACCTTAAAATGCCGAATAATATTAAATTCTTAAAAAGAGACTATTTACCGGTATTATTTTCTAAGGATTTAATATTTTTAAAAGACTTTGATACATATCACCCTTAATAGGACCCCCTTAAAGAAACTAATCACTACGCTTAAATTTTATTAGATATTATAGAGAAACACTCTTTATATCTATTAAATACTCTAAGGGAAGGAACTTATTTTAGATCAAATATAATAACTCCCTCTATTATTGATTTAACATTTGCTACTTAAGGAATAGTAAATAAAATCGTAGACTGGCAAACTATGCCAGATCTAGGTTCTGATCACTTTGGGATTCTATTTACTATTACTGCTAGTACTATAGAGACCTGGAAGTAGAGGATCTTATAATATAGGTCATATAGTCAGATGAGGATTAAGAAAGGGGTATATATAGGACTACTATTGTACTTAGAGATAGCGCGTAATGCTAACCACCTATTCTACTCCTAATTAATGAATTGTCTTAGTTCTTATCTTTAGAGAGCCTGCTTATAGTACTTCCTCCCTTTTATCTTTAGTCTTCCCTTAGGCCTATTCTTATATTATTCCTACTCCCTTTTATATTAATGACCTACGCAGGGACGATTCCTTTAAGATTTCGTCTTTATATAACTTCTCCTTTTAATTCTTTTAGTTCGCAGATAAGAGATCAACCCTTTGAAAACCCTTCTTAAATCTATAATCATTTAGTTATTTATAACTATCGGTTGTCATTCCTCTATTATCGACCTTATAATCACTTAGTTATTTGGAACTGTCGATTGCTACTTTTTACTATTAATAACCTTAGATTTTCCTATTTCGGCCCTTATTCCGCCTTTTCTACCTTTAATTTAAAAAGCTTGAATTATCAGCTTATTAGTACAATTATCGGATTTCTAGCCTTTCTAATATAAAGAAGTTTGATTAGCTATAATAGCTACTTTAAATAATAGCAGTTTTAAGTATTTATATAATATTAAATAAAAGCTCTAATCGGGAGTATCTTTTTAGTTTTCTTAAAAGGCTAAAATGGATACTTTAGCTGCTCCTACTTAATAGAACTCTATTCTTTGCTTTAGAAATAACCCTTAGGATATACTAATTTTAAGAACTAATAGGAATTATCCTAAAAGCTAAGATAAATCTTTCTTAGAAACTTTATCTTAGAAATTAGTTTTTAATTTGATAAACCTTTTCTTACTACTAGTGATTGCAATACCCTTATTTGCTACTTTGCACCTACTAAAGAAATCTTAGCAAAGTATAAATAAACTTTCTATAGAAGCCGGATTTTCACTCTTAGGCTAGGCCTGCGAGTAGGAATATAAAAATACAATTTTATATAACTCGAGTTCTTTATCTTCCCCTTTAATAACTGCACCTACTTTTTTAATATCGATATTTAAAAATATTAAAAATATTAATTTTAAACCTCCTTTTAACCCTTTGCCCAAATCTTTTTAAGCCTATCCTAGTCACTTTAAGATTGACTCAGATTCTAAAAACTCTTTAGAATACCTTAAGCCTTATATTCGACCTAGCTTTCCTCCTATCGAAATAAATAAAGCGATAATAGCCGCCTTTAAAGCTATTACTAATCATTTTCCCCTTCTTAATTCCCTTAGCGCTCCTTATTTTACTAAAGCTAATATTACTAATTTCCTTAAATAATATAAGGAGACTTATTATAATTTTAGTATTAAATATAATAAGATAATCAATCGACTTCCTTACTATTGCGATTAAACTAGTAAAGATATTATTAAATCTCTGCTTAAATAGAAGCTTTGCAAATCTTAAGAACTCTTTACTAAGGCTTTTAAATCTGAATTTTAGGAATTTAATAAATAGCAGATTCGTAATACTCTGGCCTTTTTAAAGTAGTTTATTCTTATTACTCGCACTCTTAAGGAACTTAAAAACTACTATTAGACTTTCACTTAAGTATCGAATACCTTAATTAATTAAAAGATTCTTAATAAAGTTGAAAGAGGACGCCTTTTCTTACTTAGATTACCTATTAGCCTTTAAAATAGGATTATTAAGCATTTTAGAATTGATAAGCGTAATCCTATAATATATGCTTAATTTGAAAACTTCTCGACCTTCGCCTTGAAATCAGACCTTAGCAAAAGGACTATTAAGGCAATAGAAAAGGAGAAAGAGCCTACCGCCTCTTTTACTAAAGATCTTAAAAGCCTAGTATAAGAACATTCGAAGGCTCTAGAGGTTACTAAAAAGGCAAAGAGAAATCCAATAGTAATTCCCTTTACTTACAGTCCTAGCCTAAGAGTAAAATCTACTTTAAAAATCAAGGAACTCGAAGCCTAGTTTTCTAAACTCTATATCTAACGTTTAAAAACCTTAATTAAGGGCCTTCTTTAAGAAACTTATCGCGCCTTTTAATTTGATAATCGATAGGCTTTAAAAGGCAAAAACCAGTATGCGAACTCTAAATACCTAAATCCAGCTTCCCTTAGGTTAAATAAGCGAGTTGCCACCTTAGAAAGGCTTAATAATTGTATATAGCCGTATTAAAGAAATTCCTAAATTATTAATCTAATTTTATATAAAGCCTGATTTTCTTTAGCAAAAGCGCCTCTTAAGTTAGTTAAGGTATATATGCTTAGGATTATTTGAAATTGTCTTTGAATTTTCTTTGAAATTGCGATTTAATAGCTTTAATAACTTTAAGCTTTTAACTCATAGGCCTAGCCTAGGAGTTGTATTACTAAAGGAGGAAAAGGAGTTTTTATCATTTTTATTCGTTTATTACCGTACCTCCCCCCTTCTCCCTCTCCCTCTATATATTTCTTTAAAATCCACTCGCGGGCCCGACCTGCGAGTTAAAAAAAAAAAAAAAAAACCCTCTCTCTTCTCCCTACCTTTACAACTTTAGGTACTAACCTTACTTATACTTATTGTTTTTACAAATAGGGATTAGTATTCTCAACCTGCAAGAGTCTTATATTATTTACTAAAAGTAGCAAAGGCTGCTACTTAAGTTAGTTAAGGCATATATAAAGACCTAGAAGTAGAGGATCTTATAATATAAGTCATATAGTTAGATAAGGATTAAGAAAGGGGTATATATAGGACTACTATTATACTTAAAGATAGCGCGTAATACCAACTACCTATTTTACCCCTAACTAGTGAATTGTCTTAGTTCTTATCTTCGGAGAGCCCGCTTGTAGTGCTTCCTCCCTCTTGTCTTTGGTCTTCCCTTAGGCCTATTCTTATATTGTTCCTGCTCCCTCTTATAGTACTAGTAATACTAGGTCTTACCCTACTGTTCTACAATATAATATAAAAGATTTAGATTAGGAAAAATTTAAAAGGATAATTAAAAACGTCTTCTTAGATTTCGAATATTCTAAAGATTTTAGTACAAATCAAGAACTAAAAGACCTAGTAAATACTTTTATTATAAAATTCATAGAAGCTACGGATAAGGTAATACCTAAATCCAAGTTATCTATAAATAGTAAACCTTAGTAGAATAAGGATTTAAAAAATCTATATAAAATTATATAACAATTCTACTATAAAAGCAAATCCTTAAGGTATACTCTTTTTCAATAAGAACTAAAATAAGCTAGAAATACGTATTTTAATTCAATTAAAATAGCAAAAACAAAGCACTAGAACCAATTCTTAGAAAAAGAGGACTCCTAGTCGATATTTAAAGCTATATTTTATACTAAGGGATTGAGCTCTCAATTAATCCCTAGTTTATTTAACTCTAATACTCAAGAGCTTAAATCGACTTTTTAAAAAAAGTGTAATATCTTTAGAAGTACTCTCTTTCTAATTCCACCTATTTCTAACGGTCCAAATCTATAAGAGTTAAAAAATGATATTAATTATTTAAATAAGAGTAATAAGTGGAGTTGGCCATTATTAATGCAAATTAAGATTCAAAATGCGTATACTTTAAAGATAAAGGGTAAAACCTTAAGACTAGATTTTATTATATAAGAAATAATTATTCAAGCTTATTTAACTATTTTAAAAGTGTTTTTTAAGGTCTATTCGTCCTTAATAAATCAAAGCTTCTACCTTAAAGCATAGAAATAAGCTACTGGATTTATTTTTAAGAAGCCTAAAAAACCAGACTATTTAAAACTAAAAGCATATAGAGTTATATCACTACTTAATTATCTTAATAAAATTTCTAAAAGAATACTAGCCTAGCGTCTTAATCATTTAGCCGAAACTACTACTCTACTATACCATTCTCAAATTGGTAGTAGATTATATAAATCGGCTATTAACGCGGCTCTACTCCTGCAAAATGAAGTAGAGCTGAATAAGACAAATAAGCTAAAAACAAGTATACTATTCCTTGATATTAAGGGCGTATTTGATCATATTGCGAAAAACAGACTATTACAGATTCTAGTTTCACTAAATCTCCCTATTAATCTTATTATATAGGTTAAATCGTTCTTAGAAGACCGTACTCTTAGACTTACCTTTAATAACCAAACAGAGGAATTTAAGTCTATTAATATAGGTATTCCTTAAGGAAGTCCTATTTTACCGATTTTATTCTTGATCTACATTTAAGACCTATTTAAATCCTAAAACGTTAAACCATAGTCTTATATAAATAATTTAAGTCTTATAGCCTCTTCTTTAAGTTTTAAGAGTAATATCAAAATTCTTAAAAGAGAGGTAAAAGATTTAATTAATCTAAGGGAATAATATTCAATTAGCTTTAATATTGAAAAAATAGAATTAATTCATTTTTTCTATAGAAGTCCCCTATCGATTAGACTTCTAGATAATACTATATTAGCTTTAAAAAAGTTAATTAAGTGGTTAGTGATTTATTTCGACTCGAATCTATAATTTAAAGAATATAGAGCAATTAGGACTTCCTAAGGAAAGCAAATGTTATACTATATAAATAGACTAGCTTCTATTATAGAAGGTCTCTTCCTATTCGCGATATATCAATTATACTTAGCCTGCGTTATAAGTGTTATAGACTTTGGTTCTATACTTTAGTAGAAACCTTAATATAAAAATAAGGCGATTTTAAAACCATTATAAGCTATATAAAATCTAGCTTATAGAAAAATATTAAGGGTTTTTAAAATAGCCCCTTTTATCCTAATAGAACTAGAATCGGCCCTATTACTACTATAGATAAGGCTGAACTATAGTACTAGACGCTACGCACTCTATTCCTTGAAATTAAGCTTAAAACACCCTATTAGGGTAAAAGTTTAAAAAACAATTCAAATAATTAAAGAAGAGGAAGAGGAAATTATTATAAATGAAAATTTCTATATAAAATCCTCTTTTCAAATTAAGAGCTTAATTAAATCGATATACTTCTTAATCGATTTAGATTTATTAGAGATAATAAAGCACTTTTTTTTTACTTTATAAGAAAAGGAAGTGCCTTATAATATCGAAATATCTAAACTACTAAAAAAAGAAGAAGCAGTATAATACCTATAGTATTTATAAAATATCTATAGTACTAATAATTTATCAATTTATACTAATAGCTCTCAAATAGCCAAAGGGAACGGAGTTGGTTATAGCCACGCTCTATATTCATATAAAGACCTATTTATTCTAAAATTATTAGAATACTCTAATAGAGTAAATATTGGAAATTCAGAATTAGTCTATAATAAAGAGCTTAAAGCTATAGCTAAGGCAATCTCAAAAGCAAGCTTAATAGCAAAAGAAGGGGATATTTTTACAATTTTTTTAGATAATTAAGCGGCTGTTTAAAGATTAAAAACTCCCTTAGATAGCTTAAGATAAAACCACTAAATTACTACAATTACTACTTCTAAGACTTTAATTAGTAAAGAAGCTAGTATTGCAATTAAGTAGGTACTAGGGCATACTAATATAATTGGAAATGAAGAAGCAAACAAACTAGCTAAATAAGCTATAAAAACTACTCCTTCTTCTGATTATACTTCTTTTGCCTTTTTAAAAGTAAAAATAAGTAAAATCAAAAAGTAGGAAATATCTCTATTTATTTAGAATAACCTCAATTCTACTTCCTTAAAAATTTATAAAACCTAATATTCTTATAGAATATTAAAACAGATCTCTTTACCTATAGGTACTCTAAGAGAAACTGCTAGCGCCTTCTTTCAATTTAAACTAAGCTATAGGTATATTAAGTCTTACTTAAAAAGAATAGGTATAACTCAAAACCTATATTATATTTATAGTAATAGAGAAACTCCAATCCACTTAATTCTTTCTTATAAAGAGTACTATAATTAAAGACGTACTCTTATATAGAAAATAAAAGAAGAATATAAGGGATTTAAAGAGCTATCTTTACGCTTATTATTTGAAACAAAAACTGGAATTAAACACTTCTTAGTATTTTTAAAAGAAACTAAGATTTATACGCGTTAATAGCACTTAAATAGAGAAACAAGGGCTATTATAGCTCCTAATTCGCAATACTATTCTAACGAAGAATCCTAATAGGTGGTTTAAACTACTTATTAATCTCTTTTAAAAACCTTTCTTTTATTTAAGCGTTATAGTTTATTTTTATTTTTATTTTCTTTTAAGCGAATTTTTCGCTAAGGAGCCTATTCCCAAATGAATATTAGCAGTTATAGTAGAAAGGATACTATATATATACAATTAGACACGCTAGTAGACTAGCCGTACTATATAGTTTAGAACTAATAAAGCATATTAAAAGGAAAAAAAAAAAAAAAAGAGGTATTTAGCCTTTTGCTTTTCAAGCTAGTTAAGTACGGTTCTTAAGTCATATTCCTTCTTAAAAGCTAGGAATACTATAGTAAAGTTGATATCACTATCCTTAGGGTTGCTAATTGCTTAGTCCTCCTCTTTTAAAGACGTTTCCTACTTATCTTTATTAGTCCTATTACCTTTCGAATATGCTCCGTTTTCTTCTTATAAGAGGTATGCCTTATATATTTTATCTATTAGCTTATACCCTTCGGCTTATCGGCTTGCTATATAGCGAGACTTCTAAGCGGCTCTTTCTTCTTTTGAATACTTGCTACTATAGTAGTCCTTTTTCTGGCATATAATGCACCTTATATAGCCTGGTTTTAATTAAAAGGTTATTCCTCTCTTATTACCTTAGGCAAACTTCATCTTTCTATTCGAAAAGTGCGCTATAGATTGCCCTTACTCCTTAGCCAAATAATATTAGGGTCTATTAATAGCTAAATTAGGGTGCTAGGGTCTGGATAGTCCGTCCTAGGCAACTACTCCTACGCAAGCTTATAAGCTATTTAATAGAGTTGGGAACGTTGCTAGTAGTTTAAAAAGTGCTATTTAGAATAGCCGATTCCTAGAAATACCTTATATAAGTCTATCTTTAATAGATCGATCGTTCCTTATACTAGTATATAGGCCTAATTGCAGGTTTTATAGCTCCTTAGTATAGTTCTTAAGTTAGGTAAGGATTGGTTTCCCCTTTTAATAGTCCTCTTATTAGAATAGGTCAAATATCAGTCGAAACCACCTTCTTAAGAATCTACTACTCCTCTCTTCGGTCTTGTAATTGGTCCGAATAGCCTCTATTAGCTTAGCGAAATTAAAGTTCTTATTTTATAGGTATTAATAGTAGTACGTTAAGGCCGAGTCTTATAGTATAGATAGAAAAGCTTTATACTATATACTTTAATTAATAGAGGCTCTTTAATATAAATCTGCAAATATATAAAGCTATTTATTAAAGTGATCTCTATTGCTTAAGTACTAAGTTTCTTTAATATATATCTTACTTAGATTTATAAGGGTTTTAGCCTAATTTAAAGTTAAAGGTTCTATAATATACTAAGATAGTTAAGCGTCGCTTTAGTTTAAGTCTAGCAGCGCTTTTAAACCTCTCCTTATAGTAAAGGGTAGTAATAATCCGTCTCTTAGTTGGATCGGCGGCATTAGTATCAGATTCGGGATCTCTAGGTATTATATAACTAAAGTTCGTCTTAACTAAGGTTAATATAGTATTCTTTTAAAGTTATATCATTTGATTATTTATCTTAAAGTATCTACTTTATATAAATTATCTTATAAAGTGTTATTATTATATTTAAGGTATCTTTGCTAAAGCGAGTCTTAGTGTAGTATCTCTTATTTAACTATAGTAACCCTTTAAGCAAGTGACTTGCTTATTTGTATAGATTCGGCAAATTCTAAAGTAGACCTTATTCTATATCTTAAAGATTATACTATAACTAAGTTCAGTACTTCTTAAGTCTATAATTCTAGCTAATCTTTTAGCCACTTATTCCCTTCTTAGTATATTATATCGAAAAGTGCCTAGCCGATCGAAACGCCCTTCCTACGCTAAACGTATACTCTATAATACCAAAGGTCGTCCCTTAAGCGTTATCGAACGTCCTTATCTAGCGATTTAAAATTGCTAACTATCTAATCTTAAAACTCCTTTTAAAAGTCCTTAATAAGGTATAACCCTCTCCTTTTACTATCTTATAGTATCTTTCGAAAGTTCTTTATATATAGGTCTTTTAGTCTAAGGGCCTCTTCGCTAAGTTAATTCTCCTAGGGTCTTATATCCCTTTTAAGGTCCCTTAGTATCTAGGATTGCCTTAAATTAAGTAGTATTAATAGTTCCCCTTTAATTATTTCCTAATATTATCTAGATATTACTCTACGCCCTAATAAGGTCTAAAAGAAGTCCGATATAATTATATTTTATATATTATTATACTATTATCTAATTGTAATCGGAATACCGATTGCACTCCGGTTTTGCCTTAATTATAATATATAATAGAATGCAAGTAGAAGAGGATAGTATCTACCTTTAAAGTAATAACTCTAGCTAGATTCGTATACCTTTTGCCTTTTCCCCTTTAATAGTAACTAATATTACTTCGTACGTTTAAGTTAGTATTTAAAGTAAGCTGGAAATACAATTAAGTACTTCTTAAATTAAGAAAGAATTCTTCAGTTTAATAACCTTACTATCTATAGTAAAGGTACTACCACTAATTAATATAAGTTCTATACTAGTAATCGATATTTACGTAAATATTATTAAGTAATTATTATTAAAAAGAATCTATTACAATATCTATCTATCTTTATATAATTAAGATAGTACCTTTATACCTATAAATATCCTCCCTCCTATAGTCCCTCTTAGCTATATATAAATATCCTTCTGAAGTCCTCCGGCTAAACAGCCGTCTGAAATACATACGAAACCCCTTATATTGCATATGGTACAGCTGTATAGGATAACCCTAGGAATAAGGGCAGCTTGCCTCTTGCATAGGAATCTGCGTACCAACAAATATATTTAGCAAATCCTTAGCAGTTGTATTAGCTATTAAAGTAGAAGTAGACGAATCGGTAAAGGGAGTATAAGGGGCTATTCTCGCATATTTAATAAGTATCTTTTAAATCGCTATTTTAATACCTTTGCTCTTAAAGTAAAGCTCTAAATAGTCAAATCATTATTGCTAGTTCTTTTAAGAGAGTTAGAGGTCTTTAGGTCTAGTGTTTCGATCGGAATCGGAAGCTATTGCTATTTCAAATAGAATTGCGTTTAAAATCAAATAAATTAAATAGTTAAAGGCACTCCTCCTATCGAAAGGTTAAAATGATTAAATAGCAGTATTATAGAAGTATTAAATAGGGAGGAAGTCCTCTTATTGAAAAGGGTTTTTAGGCTATAACGCAAGGAATCATACCTCTTACGAAATATAGTAAAGCAAGGAATTATACCTCTTGTAGTACTAAGGGTTATAGAGCAAGGAATCACACCTTTTGCAATACGGGTTGGCTAAATAGGGAATTATACCTTCTATTCGCCGATTGCTCGCCTCTTACTACAAGTCTCGTTTAACTTCCTACTAATAGTTGCAGCGCAAGTGCTTTTTAAGGGAAGTTAATAATCTATTATCGGTCTATCTAAGGCTTATAACCTATTAAGCTTAAGTAAGTCGGCGCAGTAGGTAAAGGAGGCTTCTAAAGGTCGATAGTCGATATATTAGTAAGAGTTAAGGAAGGAAGGTTACCCCTTTCTTCCCTATAGCTATATATATATCAATATCCTACTGATTAAGTAGTAGGGTCATATAATAATATATCGGAGTGATAGCTGTATCACCTATCTTAACAGACTTATACTTTTAAGCTCTTAATCTCTTATAGTTATATTTATTTATTATCTTTTATAAAGTATATTATAAAAGCTCTCCTTTTTTAAAAATACAAAATAGGTAACGTTCTTAAGCTACTATTATAAGGCGCGACCCTCTTTTAAATTCTCTTAGCTAAGGCTAAAAGCTAAGACGCTATAGCTATAAGCTTCGCATAGATCTTCTCTTAAGAGAGGCCTATTAGTACTCCTTTGGCCAAAGGCCTATTAGTAAATATACTAATAATAGCAAAGGCGATAGTAAGAGGTACGGCGATAGGGGTAGCAAAGGCAAGGGCGGTAGGAGCAAAGACAGAGGCGGTAATAGCAGGGGCTAAGGAGACGAATAAGGAGACTATAGCAGCAGCAGCAATAGTAAAAGCAAAGGGGATAAGAGCGGCGGCAGTAAGCAAGAGGAATAGGACAGTAGAAGATAGGCTAAAGGCAAATGCAAATAGTATATTAAAAGTAAAAGAGATAGTAATACTACTATTTGCAAAAGCGGCAAGCCCTTTTAATAATAGGATCCGATCGCTTCTATCTATTAAAAATCAGCTTAGAACTTAATAAGATTTAATAAAACGTATTATAAAAGCTTTAAAGCGTACCCTTTATTATATTAAGTAGTAGTACTACTTCCTTTTTAAAGATACTATAGGCATAAGCTAATATAATAGCCTCTTAAGAGGCGAAGAAAGGGCTATTAGCCTGCTAGCAGCTATTGCTTAATATAGTATAATAAACGTAATATGCATTAAAGGTACTATTAAAGTATTAACAATCGAGATTACTAATACTTTTATATATAATATAGCATACGTACGTATTATTATATTCTATTATAAGCTTTGGCATACAACGTATAGTAAGGGCAGGGCTCTTAAGCAGGAGCAGCAATAGCAGCAGTAGCAAGGGCGGCAGCAATAGTAGCAGTAGCTTATTACCTAATAGGCGCTAGGATAAGCGCGCTAGGGTTGCAGCTCTTAAGGGAGCGCTAGCGACCTAGCGCAAAGTTAATATAATATAAGGTATAAGGACTTTAAAGGTCTTACTTTATAAAGGCAGCTAAGGCTATAATAAGTACGAGTTCCTTTTATACTTTAAAAATAATTAATATAAAGATAATATTTTTAAATAATAAAAGAGGGTTATTTTTAAAAGAAGGAAAGGAGAGCTTTTATAATAGAAATACTTTATAAAAAGCCTAATAGAGTACTAGTATAAAATTGCAAAGATTCTTAAGAGCGCTTATTACTTATAGTAACCCTTCTTATTTTAAAAGGAATAACCTTTAAAAGGATAGCATATAAGATAAAGCCTCTTTTCTTTATAACTGCTATTCTTTCTTTTATTTTATCTATATAGCTAAGCGATTTTAAAAGCATCGCCTAATTAAGGAGTATATTATATAAAATAGGCAAAGTCTCTACTTATTTTAAAGACCTTCTATATGACTCTATTAAGTCATAGACTCTCCCTTTTCTTTTTAAAGTCTCCTTACTATATATATATATTAAATAATAATATAATCAATTATCTTTATTTATATTAGCGAGCCTTTAAAGCGACCTAATAAGGCCCTCTAGCCGACCGCACCACAATTTGCCTATTTTCTAATAACTCTAATATTGCAAGTCTTTTAATACTATATACTCTCTTAGTTTTATATACTAGCCTCTTTATAGCTCTTATAAGAGGTCTGTTAATAATATCTACTAGCCTTATAGGTCTTATTAAGCTTATAGCACTATATGCTAGCCTCTTCTTTTAAGGTCCTTCCTATAGTTATACTTCTTTTACATTATATATTAAGTATTTATTAAATTTAACGTTAGCAGATATTAGTTCTCTTAGAGTCTTAACGTTTAATAGCTTATACGTCTTCGAGCTTATTATACCTACGAGTATCTAAGCTCCTATTATAGTTCTTAATTCGAACTTACCTAAGCCATTTCCTCTATTATTTAATAAGAGCGCTTTAGACCTAAATACTCTAATTTTTAAAAGATCTTCAATACGTTTTAAGTATGCCTTTAATAGAGTTAGGCCTTTTAGCTCTCCAAAAGGGAGAGCCTTCGTAGGCCTCCTATTCTTCAGCCTATAGGCCTATTTTATAGCGTAGCATTATATATAGCTATTTATCTTAGCGTTATATATATAAGAGCGAGCTATTTTTATAATTTCGTATATCTAACGTTCGACGATGCTATTTAAACTATACTTATAAGCAGGTAAAGGTTCTAAGGTTATACCTCCTTCTAATAGCTATAATAAGAATCTGCCTCCAAACTCTCCTTTACTATTATTAGACCTTTAGTATACTACTAAAGTAGAGTTCTCTATCTTTAGTTACTTCTTTAGATCTTTGATTTTTAGCTATATCTTATCAGCGGTCTTATTCCTTAATAGCCTTATCCAATAGTATCTATAAGCGTTGTCTACTATTAGTAGGAAGTAGCGATACCCTCTAATTAATAGTAGTAGTATACCTAATATATTGGCGTAAAGTCTTCTACAAATCTTATCTATTCTTATATCTATTTTCTTATTAAATTACTCCTTCATTCTGCCTATTAAGCAGCTTTCGCAGTTTCTCTCTCCTTTAAGAGCAATTCAAGCTTCTATATTCAAGCTATAGTTATTATCGACTAGCCTCTTTAGCTTAGTATAGTTAAAGTGACCTAGTCTTTTATAAAGGAGCTCTGAATCCGTTTTATTCGAGTTTTACAGTATCGTCTCTATATTAATTAGTTCTAAAGGTTATATAAGGCTAAGGTTTATAGCCTTTTCATCTACTTCAATTGCAATAGCAGTATACGATCGAAATAAAGTGAATAATCTACTAAGCTATAGTATAGTAAATACTATATCATCGCCTTAATACCCTTTTACCTCTCCTTTACTAAAGATCATAGTAAGATTATCATCGCCGAGCTTTAAGACCGATATAAGTCGAGTATTACTAAATAATAGAACGTATTATACATTATATAATATCAGTTTATCGTTGATTATATAATCTCTATAGCCAATTGCTTCTAAGAGCGCGCCGTTTGCTATTCTAACTTGCTTTAAGTTATTCTACTTCCTAATTTTAATAAAATCATTCTATACTTTAAAGAAGTATCTTATAGCGCCAGAGTCTACTTTCTAAAAAGGCTAATCTGCCTCTAAGCTTAAAGCTATCTTAATAGCTTCTATTATTAAAGCGACTTTATATATTAAGGAATAAGAGTAGATAGATAAGGTTATATTATCTTTAGCTATTTAAGCTCTAGCTTTATCTCCTCCTCTCTTCTTCGATTAGCACTCTACTTTCTAATAGCTAGACTTGCTATAATTATAACACTTCCCTCTTCTTTCTCCCTTTTATTTTCCTTCTTATTATATTCCTCCTTTTCCTCTATTACCTCTACCTCTATATCTGCCTCTGCCTCCACCTCTGCTGCGGCCTCCTCCTCTTATAAGGTAGGCCTTAGCGATCAACGCAGCTATCTATATAGCTATAAGCGCTACCTTTAGCTCTTCTCTATACGTTACTTCATACTCTTAAATCGCGATGATTATCTCTTATAAGGTTATAAGAGAGGTTTTAAGGTTAATTATAATTAAACTCCATATTCTAATTGTTAGAAGACTATTAAGCAACTACTTTTTCATTTAAGTATTAGTAAGAGGGTTGCTATAGCCTTAAAGGAGAGCTTAAATACTCTTGAATCGTAGCATGTAATCCTTAGACGACTTAAAGTAGGGAATATACTTAGCCTTATTAAACTGGTTAATTAAGTTTATATAAGACTTAAAGTTCTCGATAAGTTTATTCTCTCCTTCTTTAAGAGCGTTCTAAAGAGCGTGAGCGTCGTCGACTATAATCTGATTGCAATACTTCCTATTAAGACTAAGGGTAAGACTTTTAACTATAGTAGCTATAGCCTTTTAATTCTTTTTCTTCTATTTACCTTCAGATTTGGCAGATTTCCAAAGAATAGGGCCAATAGCCTATTAAAGATAGCTATTTATAGCTAAGTTTTAAATAGTAGCTAGTTCCTATTCCTAATAGTTAGAGCAATTGAGCTTGATGTTAATGTTATTATTCTTAATAGTCTTTTTAATCATTTTTATTAAGTTAGGGTTATTGAAAAAAGGGGTAAAAAATAAGGGTAAAAAGGGGAAGAAGGTATGTATATATAAGGGTATATAAAGAGGTATTATATAGTTGTATTTGCTAAGAAGCAGGTTCGAGAGTTCTTTCCAATTGAAGAGATTGATTGAGTTATTAATCGATTCTAGGAATTGCTACTATAACAGAATCAAAAGGTGTAGATTCTAAGTTCTATAAAGCTAAAGTAGTATATATATAAAGTAGGCTTACTAAGCCTTAGTCTCTGTTCCGTGCGGTAATCTCCGTACCTTGTATATTTCTAACACTCTTAAGTAGAAGAAGCTTAAAAGACTATAGAAGGACTATACGAAGCATACGAATTAATAGCTATAGGAGATATTAAGTAGTTCTTAAGGGAAAGAGTCTCTTAAGATAAGAAGTAAGGTATAATTACTTTATTCTATAACACTTATATTAAGAAGATGGCAAAGAGGTTTAGCCTTAATATAAGGCGTTTCCCTAATATGCCACCCCCTTACTTTAAACTTAAAAAGAACTACGAAACAGCTCCATACTCAAGAATTAAGGAGTTTTAGGAAAAAGTAGACTCTGCCCTATATATAGCTATTATACTACGCTTAAATATAGTGTTTATAGTCGCCTAGCTATCTTACTTCTATATAAATCTAAGCTTTTAATACTTTAAAGCTATTAATTAGATAATTCGCTACCTTTTTAATATACGCTTCTTAGGAATCACTTATAGCTAATTTAATAGATTAAATAACCTAATACTATTATCAAATACTTCCTTTATAAATAATCTAAAGATAAGGCGCTCCTTTTATAGTTTTATTATTGTCGTGCAGAATGGGCGGAGTCTCCACTTATTCTGGAGACCCTCCACGTGACTCCTGCTGAGTCATAGACTCTCCCTTTTCTTTCCGAAGTCTCCTTACCAAATATATACTAAAAAAAAAACAATACAATCAATCATCTTCTCTTATATCAGCGAGCCTCCTAAGCGACCCAATGAAGGCCCTCTAGCCGACCGCACTATAGTTATAAGCCCTGTGAGCACTTTAATATGCTTTCTCTTTGTATGCAACCGGCTAGAGGGCCCTTTAAGCTCCTGACCGACTTTTCGAGTATTTATAACGACTCAAAGGACCTTTATTTTCAATTAACAAATCTCTATTTTCCGATCGAACCTCATTTACAAACTTCATCTATATACTTAACCTTTTTCACTAGACTCTATTTAATATATCTAACTCTTTAAGCATCTCTAAGCCTTGCCTTAATACCTCTGCCTCTTAGGTAAAGTGGTTTAGTAAATATATATTCTTCGCCAAGCTCTATAATATCACTATTTTTGCCGATCTGAGACTCTTATTTAAGTCAATTATAGAGACCGAGCCTTAAGCTCCCTCTATATAGGAGCTTAAGGAATTGGAAACGGCTAACCTCTGCGTAGTATACGCAAGGTCGTATAAAGAGTATATAGCAATTCCATCTAAATAGATTTACGCCCGCTTTCCCTTAAGAGATCCGTCAAAAGCTCTTCCTCTATAGGCTTCTTACAAAGATATCAAGGATGAATATGAAATTCTAATAAAGGAGTACCATATATATAAGGAAACTTAGAAGACCTAACGCAAATACTACAAACTACTCTTAGAATAGGTCTTTAAGACTATTGATAGAACGCTCTTAGCTTCCGCGATAGCTTAAGTATAAATCCAAGTTAAAAAGCTCTCCTCCTTAATACCTAATAAAGACACTCCTATAAGTAGAACCATTGCTAACGACCCGCATACCAATTTGGTAAACTAGCAACTTTTACTTTAAGGCCTAGTATCCATTTTAAAGCGTAATATTACGCCTTTTAATAAGGCTATTCAGTCTTAGACAAGGCTCTAATACCGCGATATACTATAGCGAGGCAAGACTAGGAGAACTAATACTTAGTAGTAGATCCGGGAGTAGTAGGAGGCGTACCGCCTAATAGAGTAATACAGTCTTCCTAAGATTAAAAGGAGACTAAGAGTTACTGACTTTTTAGACTCAGTTATAGTAAAGATTAATCTAAGTTAGGCGACTTGCCTAAAGGAGGAAATTATTACTAATAAGCAAATAGGAACCCTATATAAGTACGACTTAATGCAGCTAAGCTGCGCCCTAGCGGGCATTGAATCTAATAGAGCGATCGATAATAAAGGGCTAGCAGTTTTTACTACTTAAGAGTCTCTCTTAAATGCTGAAACCCTTTCGCAGGCTCTAGCAAGCAGCTCCCGAAATCGCTCTATAAGCTCTAGAAAGGAGATCAGGCCCAAGTGCCTTTATAAGGGCTTTAAAAATCACTATTAAAAGCCCTAGGACTATCGGAAACTATTATATGCTATAGATAGGCGTAAGGAAAATATAAAGGCTCTCCCCTTGCGAGAGGAGGTCTTACGAATATAAAAGGCGTTAAACGCAGGAGACCAGTTCAAGGGTCTCTGAGCATAGCTTAAGGAGAATAATATTGCGGTAATAGCAATTGATAAATTCAAGGGAAAGGCTTTAGCCTTTAGGGAGGACGGTTTAGGCAATAAAAGGGAGAACTCACCAGTCTTTATAGTAATAGATCCCTTTGCCTTTAATGCTTTTGAAGAATCGTTCAATATCTACCACCTCTTTAAGCTAGAACGCCACCCGCTCTCCTTAAGTACGCTCCTTAATAATTGCGCAGCTACTTATATCATTAATTCAAAGGATTTACTTATTGCAGGCACCTTTAAGCCTTCTAGCGACTTATAGTAATATATTAAAGTAGGTACCTTAAGACTCTTAATCATTAGGAGAGGTAATAGATATATAGCGAACTCTCTTTTATAGCATAACGGCTCTCCTATAGGGATAATGCTATGCAATATTGCTATTATAAAGGAGTTTACTATTAATATTATCTTAAAGAGGCTCCTTGCGGATAAGGGTTTTTAGTACTTTAAAGTAGACCTTACTTTGCGCTCTAAGAGCATTAGAGATTCTGTAAAGCGAGCTTAGTTAAAGCGTTACTATAATCTTGTTTTCTTTAAATATAAGCCTATTAACTATTTAGATCTTCTAAATATGCTTTAATATGACTTCTCTGCCTTAATAGCGTTTCCTATAGCTGAGATAATACTCTATAATAGGTTTTAGTCTAGCTATACACCTATTAGAGTATAGGATAATAACGCGTACACTTGGCACCTTTGCGCTGGCCACTTAGGCGCAAAGGCTCTTTAAGCGCTAGTTAAGTGCGCTAGGAGAGTGAAGATCAGGAGAATATAAAGGCTAGAGTGCCTTATATACGTAATAGCGTCTGCTAGGTAAGTTATTTCTCGCGCTACCTTTAAGAACCGATCTCTAAGGCCCTTCTTTAGGATCTCCTAGGATCTCTTTAACTTTCCAGACAACTTATATAACAGTTGCTTATAGGTTCTTTTAATTAAGGATAAGTATAGCGGTATACTTTAGATATTCCTACTAAGATCAAAGGGCAGAGATATAGTTATAGAGGTCCTCTAGGCCTTTAAAGCATAAGTGAAATACTAATATAGGCTTTCTATTTACAAAATCAGGCAAGATAATAACACTTTAGTGATCTCCTTAAGGGAAGACTCTCTTATAGAGTACTAGAGATAGGTAAAAGAGGAGGGAATCGATTTAGAGCTTACTCCTGCCTATATATATTAATCAAATGGAGGCGTAGAGCGAGCAGGAAGGGAGTTGATTAAACGCTCTATTAAAATGAGAATCTACGCCAGGCTTTTAGCAAGCCTTTAGCCGGAGGTTATAGAGGCTGCTATATACCTTTATAATATCTCCTTACTCGCTAGGAAGAAGATGATCTCATTAAGCGAGGCTCTTTACAGTTGGTTTAAGCAGTATTTTCGATTCTATAAGCCGCTGCTTATTAAGTAGATGACGGCGAGCTTAAAGCCCGACTAGAGTCGCATTTATATATATAGTGCTTGCGTATACCCTTTAATTAAGGAGAGGGAGGCAGGGAGGGACCGCCGAACCTTTAAAATTGAACTATAAGGGCACCTAGGTTACTTAGTTGGATATATTACCTCTAATGTTTATAGAATCTGGGTTCCTATACTCTGGCGAGTAATAATGACTTGTAATATCGAATTCAATAAGTCTCTCTTCTATAGTCCAGAAGCTAAGCGCGCAAACCCTATATCGCGCTAGGAACTTGAGATAACCTTTTAATTGATCGGAGAGGGAGAAGGAGCTTAGGACGCTAAGTTCAAAGGCATTTTCGAGGAATCGGAGCTTATCGCAGGGCCGAACGCAATCGCCGTAGAAGAAGCCGCTATATAGGAAGAGCCTGTATTATAGACTAATGCTACTCTATAGCCTCTAACTAATGATATAAAAGGCCTTAACTTAAATCCAAATTCTTTAAGAGACCCGCTTAGAAACTTAGGGGTAGAAGTAAGCGAACTAGAAGCCACTTCGCTAGTCTTTAAGAAGGCAAATGGCGACCAAAGCTTAAGGGTGATAATTCCCTATAGAGGCCCTACTGAAGAAGGAACTGTGAACAACTCTAAGGGAGTCTCTAGAGACGAGTTCTATAGGGCGATCGGCAGATCTTTAGCCGCTATTCTATATAGGAATAGAGATGGCTTAAGGGCTCTAAGATAGAGTCTTCAGTTATAAAGGCAGGCCTTAGTAAACTCTAGTAGAAGGCTAAAGGCACTACTGCTAAGATCTGGGAGGAGCTCTAATAGTCTTATAAGAAGCGACCTAGTAAGAGGAGTAGGCCTTAATAATATAATACCTCAAGTTGTAATACTAGCTCAGAGACTATAGGCTTAGGAGATAGAGCTACCTAGACTCTTAAAGGAACCTCTAGTAATAATAAAAATAGAGGAGGAGACCTATAGAGAAAAGCGCAAGGAGGAACTCCCTCTTCTTAGGCAAAAGAGGATAAGACGCTTAAGCATTAAGTAATAGGAGACTTTAAAAGTATATGCTACTGCTCTAAAGCATATGCTCTCCTAAAGTAATATTAATCTACTTTGCTTCTTATATGCATAGGAGTTTGTATTGACCTTTTAAGCGAATGAATAAACAAGGGAGGATAAGAAGGACCATTTGACAGTTTATATAGTTGTTAAAGCTATAGTTAATA
The DNA here is from genome assembly GCA_024741835.1 of Diplocarpon mali. NCBI lineage: Eukaryota > Fungi > Ascomycota > Leotiomycetes > Helotiales > Drepanopezizaceae > Diplocarpon > Diplocarpon mali. The sequence continues at coordinate 38,168 of JAENRP010000256.1, forward strand.
GTTAGGCAAAGGACAGAGCGCAGTCTCTTAACCGCTTATAGTATTAAAGCTCTTTGCCAAAGCCTCTAAAAGGATAGCAAGACCTAGAGAAGCACCCTTTTAGCAAACGATTTAAGGAAAAAGGGCGCTAGGAAATTAGGAATTTAGAATCTCGGAGTTGCTAGAGAATCGTATAAAAGGATTACTCGAAAACCCTACTAATACTATTAAAATAGGTTTTTACCTATAAGGTTAATAGCTCTAGCGAGCTTTTAAAGTGCCAATCACAGCTAGTTATATAAGGGGATCTTTAAGACAAAGCTTCAATTTTCTTAACCTATATAGCTACGCTTATAGCAAGGTCTTTTAAGGTATTAATAGCGCTTATCGCATACTTTAATATAGAAGTAAAGCAGTTCGACGTTATTAACGCGTTTATTAATGCTCCTAGAGACCTAAGGAGTGCTTTAGTTATATACTTCCTACTAGATGGCTTTAAGCGCCCTAGTATAGTAGTAGAACTGGACCGCGCGCTTTATAGGCTAAAAGACTCTCTAGCGCTATAGTATAGGAACTTCGCAAGAATGCTTAAGGGCCTTTAACTTAAGCCACTAGGCGAGGAGCCTTGTATTTTTATAACAAAGGATCGCACAGTCTTTATAGCGTTTTATATCGACGATATTCAAGTGTTATATAAGGCCTTTAACCTAGATTAGGCGACTCGTCTGATTAAAGACCTAAAGAGGGCATATAAGCTTACTATTATAAGAAATATCTCCTAGTTCCTTAAAGTAAGGATTATTTAAGATAAGAAGGCAAAGAGGATCTCCTTAGTTTATAATACCTATATTAAGAAGATCGCTTAAAAGTTCGGAGCTAATATAAGGAGAGTGCCTAGTACTCTACTGCTAAAGAAGGAGTTTGTTAAGAACTTAAGGCAAGCTTCCTTAGAAAAGGTAAAGGAGTACTAAGAAAAAATAGGCTCTATTCTCTATATAGTAATTATAATACGCTTAGACGTTGCGTTCGCAGCCTCTTAACTGTCTTTCTTCCTAACTAATCCAAGCTTTAAGCACCTCTTAGCTGCGGACTAGACGCTTTAATACTTATATAGCACGCGCTTCTTAGGAATTGCCTATAGCTTCGAGGCTAGGGAATACTAATTGGTCGCATCTTCAAATGCTTCTTTCGGAGATGACTAAGAGACCTGCAGATCCTCTTAAGGATATATCTTCTTCCTATTTAAAGGATCGATTATTTGGAAAGCGAATCGCTAAGCGACTGTCACGCTCTCCTCTACTAAAGTAGAACTCTATAGTATGGTTTCTACTGCAAAGGAGATAATAGCTATAAAACGCCTCTTTAAGGAGATTTGCATAGACTTCCTCTTTAAATGAAATATATATTGCAATAACTAATAGACGATTCGGCTAATTATTATAGAGAATAAGAAGATTAAAACAAGCCTCTGATATATCGAAATTAGTAATATGTGGATCTGCTAAGAGTACTAAAGAGGAAGCTTTTAGATAATCTACCTTCCTATTAGGGAGATGCACGCAGATGGGCTTACTAAGAACTTAGACCGCTAGAAGTTTAAGAGCTTTATTTGTTTATTAAACCTCTAAAGCTTTTAAACAATCGTTTAGCAACTCGCACTCGCTAGTAAGTAGTCACTTATTACTAAAAGACTTATACTTACAAGCTCCTACTCTCTTATAGTTATATTCATTTGTTTTCTCTTGCAAAGCGTATTGCAAAAGCTCTCCTTTTTTAAAAATACAGGATGGGTAACGTTCTTAAGCTGCTATTATAAGGCGCGACCCTTTCTCAGATCCTCTTAGCTAGCGCCAGAAGCCGCGAAGCTATAGCTATAAGCTCCGCATAGATCTCCTCTTAAGAGAGGCCTAGAGGCACTCCCTTGGCCAAAGGCCCGCTGGCGAATATACTAGCAATAGCAGGGGCAAAGGCAGGAGATGCAGCAAGGGCGGCGGCAATAGCAGGAGCGGCGATAGTAGGGGCGGGGATAGGGGAGACGAAGGGAGATACTATAGCAGCGGCTGCGATAGCGGCGGCAGATAGGATAAGAGCGGCGGCGGCGATGGCAAGGGCGAACGGGTCCGAGCCAGAGGGCCCGGGAGCGAACGGGAACGGTATGCCAAGAGCAGGAGAGGCAGCAATACTACTACTCGCAAGAGTGGTAGGCCCTCCTAGCACCGGGGTCCGATTGCTCCCATCTTTTAAAATCAGCCTAGAACTTAATAAGACTCGACAAATGTACTATAGAAGCTTTAGAGCGCACCCTTTACTGCATTAAGCAGTAGTGCCACCTCCTCTTTAAAGGCGCCGTAGGCGTAGGCCGATACAATAGCCTCTTAGGAGGCGAGGAGAGGTCCGCTGGCCTATTAGCAGCTATTGCTTAGCACTATATAATAAACGCAATGCGTATTAAAGGTGCTATTAAAGCACCGACAATCGAGATTACTAGTGCTCTTGCGTGCGATGCAACGTACGCACGCGTTATCGCGCTCTATCGTAGGCTTAGGCATATAGCGCGCAGCGGGGGCGGGGCTCTTTAGCAGCAGCGGCAGCAGGGGCGGTAGCAGCGGCAGGGGCGATAGCGGCGGCGGCTTATTGCCTAGCAGGCGCTAGGACGATCGCGCTAGGGTTGCAGCTCCCGAAGGAGCGCTAGCAACCTAGCGCAAAGTCAGTATAACGCAAGGTATAGGGACTCTAAGGGTCTTACTTTGCAAAGGCGGCCAGGGCCACGATAAGCAGGAGTTCCTTTTATATTTAAAAATTATTAGTATAAAGATAATATTTTTAAATAATAAAGGAGGGTTATTTTTAAAAGAAGGGAAGGAGAACCTCTGCGATGGAAATACTTTATAGGAAGCCTAATAGAGCACTAGTATAGAATCGCAAAGATTCCTAAGCGCGCTTATTGCCTATGGCGACCCTTCTCGTTCTAGAAGGAACAACCTCTAGAGGGGCGGCATATAAGATAGAGCCTCTTTTCCTTATAACTGCCATTCTTTCTTTTGTTTTATCTATATAGTTAAGCGATTCTAAGAGCATTGCCCAATTAAGGGGTATATTATGTAGAATAGGCGGAGTCTCCACTTATTCTAGAGACCCTCTACGTGACTCCTGCTAAGTCATAGACTCTCCCTTTTCTTTCCGAAGTCTCCTTACCAGACATATACTAAAAAAAAAACAATATAATCAATCATCTTCTCCTATATCAGCGAGCCTCCTGAGCGACCCAATAAAGGCCCTCCAGCCGACCGCACCACAATTATATTCTTATTTAAAAGAGCAATCGTTTAAAAGGCTTTAAAGCAACCTATAAATACTACTTCTACTATAAAGGCTAAGCTCTTCACAGTAGCGCATATAGCAAGGGAGATAATAGCTTTAAGGAGGTTCTTTAAGGAAATAGAGCTTAAGGTAAAAGCTTTATAATCTATATTTTGCAATAATCAATAGATAATAAGGCTTATTACTAAAGACTCTTAAAGGAGTTCTATAAAGCTCAAATATATTAATATATATAATATATAGCTATAATAAGAGTATTAAAAAGGGAGCTTTTCAATAGCCTATCTCCTTACTAAGGATATATACGCAAATGGTCTTATTAAAGACCTTCTTTAATAGAAGTTCAAAAGCTTTATTAAGCTTTTAATCCTTTAAGACGTAAGAGGTCTAATTGAAAAGCTAGTATTTTAAATGCTTTATAATACTTTTATATCTCCTTTATAATAGCAAATAAGGAAAGAAGCGTAAGATAGGGTTTAAGTTCCTTATACTAATATATAAAAAGGCCTAAAACCAACTCCTTTAGATAATCAAAACCTCTAATAGCTCTGCAAAAAAATATAAAGGCGCGTCCTTATAAAGAAGCAATAGACTCCTCTGATAGCATAACCTTAATAGCAGCCTAAGGAGCAATACTAAGAGCGGCCGCAGGCAGAGGAATACTATGATCTACTATAGGAGCAGGTGCTTCGAACGCTTTTGCGAGATAAGCAGCAAGGTTAAAAAGTACTATAATAAGCGGCGGCAAGAGCTTCTTAGCACCTAGTTTTAAGAAGCTATTAGCTAAAGTATAAGAAAGCTTATAATTAATATACCCTTTGATAATACTACCTCTTTTATCTTTCCTTAGCGCGCCTTTTAAAGCTCTACTTTTACTTTTCTCTTAATAGTAGCAAGGCCTTAAACTATTTATTAAAGGCAAACCACTTAGAGGAAGTATAAGAATGTACCGCAGCGTTACTATTATTCTCCTTTAATAAAAATATATAATCTTCCTATGCCTTTAAGGCGCCGATAAGAAGCTCTTAGCAAGTATAGCCTCCCTTTGTAAAATAGAAGTAACGTACTCCTACTATACTATTAAAGTATACTTTAGTAGATTTTCCTACTAATAAGCTTTAAATGCACCCTTTATATAGTATATCTCTTATTAGCCTTTGCTTTAGCTTGCGGTAAAAGGAGGGAGCGCTAGAAGGGACCGCTGGTGTTTAAGGAACTATAACCTAAGGGGTAGCAGGGAGGGGGGAAGGCGCGCTTCCTCTTAAGGGTATTACTACGTCAAACATCTTAAGCTTGTTATTATCTTACTATCTATCGCACAAAGAAGCTCTAAGCTAAGTTCGGGCATAACGACTTCGCTATAACTCTATTAATAGGGGTAAAGGAGCATAAATTGGGAAGCGTATAGTCGTCGCCTTAAGAGGGCGATCCTAAAAGTTATTATTACTATTCTCTATTTTAAAGTGATTATTTAAAGAGGTATAAAGAAAGAAAGCTTTATAAAAGAAAAATGCGTACTTTTAAAGGCGCGCTATCTTTATTAACTTTCCCTTTATCACTTAATTTAGCTTCTATTTTATAAAGGAAACACTTAAAACCGCGCTCCCTCTTTTATTTATTATAGATTTATTAAGCAATTTTTATTATTCTAAAAGCTAAGGAGTATAATAAAGGAGTCTTATATATTAAATCTAGCGCTATTATAGCTAAGCCTAGCTAAGAGCTACTTCTTACCTAAGGGGTGTATTGCGCTATAAGGAGCCTTAGGCTCTAAGGACTGGCTTATATAATATACTCCTAAAGTAGCCACGGAGCACTTCTATAAAGAGAGCTCAGATATACAATTAGAGTAGAATTTTATAAGCTTCTGCCACTACTAGGAATCCACCTCTAAATACAGCACGACACACTCCCTTAGCCAAAGGCCTATTAGCGAATATATTAGCAATAGTAAGGGCGATAGCAAAAGGTGCGGCAATAGTAGTAGTAAAGGCGAATATAGTAAAGGCAAGGGCAATACTAGAAACAGCGATAGTAAAGGTAGAAAAGATAAAAGGCAATACTATATTAGCTATAGTAATAATAGCGGCAGATAGGATAAAAGCAGCGGCGGCGGTGAATAAGGGGAATAGGGCTACGCTAAAAGGACTAAGGGTAAACGGGAATAGTATATTAGAAGTAGAAGAGGCTATAGTACTACTACTTATAAAAGTAGCAGGCCCTCTAAGCACTAAGGTTTAATCGCTCCTATCTTTTAAAATCAGCCTAGAACTTAATAAGACTTGATAAACGTACTATAGAAGCTCTAGAGCGTACCCTTTACTACGTTAAGCGATAGGACTACCTCCTCTTTAAAGGTACTGCAGGCGCGAGCTAATATAATAGCCTTTTAAGAGGTAAGGAAAGGGCCGCTAGCCCATTAGCAGCTATTGCTTAGTATAATATAATAGATATAACGCGCATTAAAGGTGCTATTAAAGTACTAATAATCGAAATTACTAATGCTCTTATATATAATATAGCGTACGTATGCGTTATTATATTCTATTATAGGCTCTGGCATATAACGCGTAATAAGGGCAAGGCTCTTAAGTAGCAGCAGTAGTAGCAGCAGCAGCGAAGGCGGCAGGGATAGCAGCGGCGGCTTATTGCCTAGCAGGCGCTAAAATAATCCGACCAAGGTTTCTATTCCTTAAAGAGCGCTAGCGACCTAGCGCAAAGTTAGTATAATATAGGATATAAAGACTTTAAAGGTCTTACTTTATAAGGGCGGCTAAGTTTATGATAAGTAGGAGTTCCTTTTATATTTAAAAATTATTAGTATAAAGACTGTTAAGATAGGTGATATAGCTATTACTCTGATGTATTATTATATAACCCTATTGCTTAGTTAATAGGATGTTAATACGTATATAGCTATAGGGAAGAAAGGGGTAACCTTCCTTCCCTAACTCTTATTAATATATCGACTATCGACCTTTAAAAGCCTCCTTTACCTACTGCGCCGACTTACTTAAGCTTAATAGGTTATAAGCCCTAGCTAGACCGATAATTGATTATTAACTTCCCTTAGAAAGTACTTACGCTATAACTATTAATAGGAAGTTGAACGAAACTTATAGTAAAAGGCAAACAATCGGCGAATAAGAGGTATAATTCCCTATTTAGCCAACCTATATTATAAAAGGTATAATTCCTTACTTTATAACCCTTTCGTACTATAAGAGGTATAATTCCTTACTTTACTATATTTCGTAAGGGATATAGTTCCCTATGTAATAGCTTAAAAACCCTTTTTCATAAAAGGACTTCCTTCCTATTTAATACTTCTATAATACTACTATTTAATCATTTTAACTTTTCGATAGGAGGAGTGCCTTTAACTATTTAATTTATTTGATTTTAAACGCAATTCTATTTAAAATGGTAATAGCTTCCGATTTCAATCGAAATACTAAGTTTAAAGACCTCTAATTCTCTTAAAAGAACTGGCAATAATAGTTCGATAATTTAAAGCTTTACTTTAAGAGCAAAGGCATTAAAATAGCAATTTAAAAGACACTTATTAAATATATAAGAATAGCCTTCTATACTATTTTTACTAATTCGTCTACTTCTACTTTAATAGCTAATATAACTGCTAAAGATCATCGACATAAGCATACCTCTTTTCTGGATTTTTCACCCCTTAGCAAACAACGCATACTACCTTCCATTCTTTATAGAATACCTTAAACACCTTGCCCTTTTGCCCCTATAAGCTGCAGTGGCTTATTACTACTATAGTAGCCAAGTGGGTAGTATAGAGCCCTTAAGCGACCCTACAGGCGTCTCCTACTACAACTCCGACTCCCCTATAGAGGAGGGAGAGCTACTTAGCTATATTAAAGGCTCTGATTCGATTTCTAAAGTCGAATTAACCCCTAAGGGTAACCCTATTGCAAAAGGTAGAGATTCAAGTATTAACCCCCTTAATCTTACCCTTATTTAAACCAACGCTAGCCGAATGCGGAATGCGGCTCCTTCGGCTAATTTAAGCCAAATTATTATAAAACAGAGGGAGCAGGAATAATACAATAATAGGCCTACGTGAAGACTAAAGACAAAGAGGGAGGAAGTACTATAAGCGGGCTCTCTAAAGATAAGAACTAGGACAATTCACTAGTTAGGGGTAGAATAGGTAATTAGCATTGCGCGCTATCTCTAAGTATAATAGTAGTCCTATTTATACCCTCCCTTCGACCCTTAGCCGATTATATGACTTTGTTATATGACTTATATTACGTGACTCCTCCTTCGACTCTGTATCCCATGACTCCTCGACTATCATATGACTATCACGTGACTCCTTTTCTTCTAGGTCTCTACATTATCAATAATGCCAAAAGGGGACCACTGTCCCTAATCGATTGGAGAGCTGATAAAACCCTTAGAATCGACTTCTCCTTTTAAAACGACGCTAGTAGTATTAATATTAACGAATCAATTAAGCTTATACTTTAAGCAAGAGACCTCCTTATTAAAGTATACTTAGCAACTAATTCTCGGGAAAAACAGATGAAACTACTTGATTTACTTAAGGTTTTCAAAGAGTATATAAAGTATAATTGTATTAAAAACACTTCTACAATTCTAGCTACGCAGGTAGTTAATTTAAAGAAAGCAATACGGAAAATTGAGCAAACGCTAAAAACGTATGCTTAAGTAATCAAGTTAGCAGTAGTAGCTACTATAGCTATTATTGCAAATTATAGTATTAGCGCTACTACTAGTAGTACTAGTATAAGTGGCGCTAATAGGAATAGGGCTAGGGCTACGGGTAGCCCTAGGAATCCTACTGCGAATTCGGGGCCTAATAAGCCAAAGGGAAATGGTAAGCCAGTCCTTTTTAAGAGATGCACCCTCCTATAGTCCCCTCCGGCTTCGACTACTTCTTTTTTATCAATTGCTTTACGTAATCGAATTAATACTACTTTTAAAAAGAACGGTTTTAGTGATTTAGTAATTGCTACTGCATCCTTATCTTTATATAGAAATATTATTTTAACTACTACTCCTACGTTTAGCATTGATTTTTTGATTTCAAATAAGGCTATTATTAAAGGGGTGCTTCCTTAATTAACTAGCTTTAAAAAGGGAGAGCTATAGTATAAAGTAGCTATTTATAGTATTCCGTTTGCGGATTTTAATATAAAGCGTAGCTTAGACTTAGAGCTAGTCTTAGAAGAGATTAAAACCTTTAATAAGGGTTTTACTCCAATAGGAAAATCCTATTAAGCTACTCTAAGAGAGAAATGTAACTCTGGTTTATATAGGAGTAGTATAATTATTATCTCTTTCTTAGATGAAAATCAGGCTAAGCGAGCTATAAGCAAAAGACTATATATCAATAGCGCTTTAGTAAAAGTCGTCAAATATATAGATACTAGTAGTACATACTAGTATAAAACCTATGCTAGATTTGGCCATTTAAAGGTTCTCTATAAAAGAGAACTAAAATGCTCCCTATATAGAGGCAACTATATAAGATAGGCTCATACCTATAATACTTATAAGGTAAATACTAAGTGCAGGCATACTAGTATTAAATGCGCTAATATAGAGACCTAGAAGTGGAGGATCTTGTAATATAGGTCATATAGTCGGATAAGGATTAAGAAAGGGGTATAAATAGGACTACTATTATACTTAAAGATAGCGCGCAATATTAACTACCTATTCTACCCCTAACTAGTGAATTATCCTAGTTCTTATCTTTGGAAAGTCCGCTTATAATGCTTCTTCCCTCTTTGTCTTTAGTCTTCCCTTAGGCCTATTCTTAGGTGTTATTCCTACTCCCTCTTATATTAGTGACCTATATAGGGATAATTCCTTTAAGATTTCGTCTTTATACGACTTTTCCTTTTGATTCTCTTAGTTTGCAGATAAGAGATCAACCCCCTTTTGAAAACCTCTTTCGATGCAAGAATCATTCAGTTAATTATAACTGTCGGTCTCTACTTTAAAAACCTCCTTTTCGACAACCCCCTTTCGACGCGAGAATCATTTAGTTAATTATAACTATCGGTCTCTGCTTCGAAAACCTCTTTTTCGACAACCCCCTTTCGACGTAAGAATCATTTAGTTAATTATAACTATCGGTCTCTACTTCGAAAACCTCTTTTTCAATAACCTCCTTTTAATACAAGAATCATTTAGTTAATTATAACTATCGGTCTCTGCTTTGAAAACCTCTTTTTCGATAACCCCCTTTCGACTTCTTAGTCGAAACCCTTATTCCTTTCCTTTGCTTAAAAAGCTTGAATTATCAGCTTTAATAGTACGATTTTTTTAGATTCTAGCCCTTTTGGAATAGATACGTTTGATTAGCTATATTAGCAACCTTAAATACCTATAGTATTGAATATTCAATTTAATAGAACTCGAAATCTTATTTTAAAAACAATTCTAAAAAATCCCTCATTTCAATAGCTAATAGGATTTGTTTTAAAGGCTAAAAAAGCCCCCTTTTATTTTAAAAACCTTATCTTAGAAATTAATCCTAAATAAGGTAAACCTTCTTCTATTATATTTAATTGCAATACCCTTATTAGCTATTTTATACCTTTTTACACTTACTTAGCAAAGGCTAATTAAGCTTTATATAAAAACTGGAATTCTACTTCTAAGCCTAGCTTGCGAGTAGGAATATACTAATATAGTTTTAAACAATTCGACTTTCTTACTAACTTCTTCAATTTTAATACTTAGATATATTGAAAACAACTTTAAACCTTTCGATAACTTTACTATCGAAACCCTTTAAACTTGCTTAAATCACTTTAAGGCTAATATAGTTTTTAATTATTTTTACCCTATTCGGCAAGGTCGCCTCTTAAATTAGTTAGGCTATATATCCTTAGGATCGCTTGAAATTGTTTCTACTTTCTCTTTAACTTGCGCTTTAATAGCTTTACTAGTTTTCGGATTTTTAACTTATAGTCCTAGCCTGCAAGTTATCTTACTTAAAAGAAGATTTTTAATTTATCGAATTACCCTCTTGCCTCTTTCCCTTTCCTTCTACCGGTTTTTCTAAAATCCACTTATAGTCCCGGCCTGCAAGTCACCTTATTGAAAAAAAAAAAAAAAAAAAAAATCCCCTTTCTCTTCTCTCCTTCCTTCCCTCTTTACTAATTTAGCTATTAGTCCTTATACTTATAAAAGGGCTAGTATTCTCGACTTATAAGAGTTTTATATTCTTTGCTAATAGTAGCGGAGGCCGCTACTTAAGTTGGTTAGGGCATATATAAAGACCTGGAAGTGGAGGATCTTATGATATAGGTCATATGGTTAGATAAAGACTAAGAAAGGGGTATAAATAGGACTACTATTATACTTAGAGATAGCGCGCAATGCTAACTACCTATTCTACCCCTAACTAGTGAATTGTCCTAGTTCTTATCTTCAGAGAGCCCGCTTATAGTGCTTCCTCCCTCTTTGTCTTTGGTCTTCCCTTAGGCCTACTCTCAGGTGTTATTCCTGCTCCCTCTTATACTAATTGCAAAGAAACTACATATTCGGCTGATTCTAAGCTATATGAAGTTTTTATTGCAATTAAAAACAAATCTATAGAAAAACGTACTACTAGTAGTACTACTACTATAAATCGATTCGGCGCTCTATCTACTGTTAATGATAATTGGGAATAAATGCCTATAAATTAATGTGAATAGAAGCTCGCCTACTATAGAGCACGTTTTACAAATGGCTATAGAGTTATCTATTGATTGAATTGCGATTTAGGAACCTTGGATTATATAAGAGAACGATTTATTATATAGATCTATTGTATACTTTAGTTTTAAACAAATCCTTCCGAATCAAAATTCCTTTAGGCCTAGAACGTTATTTTATATTTCAAATAAAATACACGCTATGCTAGCGCCTAGCTTACCAATTGATCCTGATTATATTATTATAGACGTTTTTTATATTTAATTAATTAACGTCTATAATGTAAGTCACTTTGAAATGCCGAATAATATTAAATTCTTAGAAATAGACTATTTACTAGTGTTATTTTCTAAGGATTTAATATTTTTAAGAGACTTTAATACATATCACCCTTAGTGGGACCCCTTTAGAGAAACTGATCACTACGCTTAAATTTTATTAGATATTATAGAGAAATACTCTTTATATCTATTAAACACTCTAAGGGAAGGAACTTATTTTAGATCAAATATGATAACTCCCTCTATTATTTATTTAACATTTGCTACTTAAGGAATAGTAAATAAAATCGTAGACTGGCAAACTATGCCAGATCTAGGTTCTGATCACTTCGGGGTTCTATTTACTATTACTGCTAGTACTAGTAATACTAGGTCTTACCCTACTGTTCTACGATGTAATATAAAAAATTTAGATTGGGAAAAATTTAAAAGGATAATTAAAAACGTCTTCTTAGATTTCGAATGTTTTAAAGATTTTAATACAAATCAAGAACTAGAAGACCTAGTAGATACTTTTACTATAAAATTCATAGAAGCTACGGATAAGGTAATACTTAAATCTAAGTTATCTATAATAGTAAACCCTAGTGGAATAAGGATTTAAAAAATCTATATAAAATCATATAATGATTCTATTGTAAAAGCAAATCCTTAGGGTATACTCTTTTTTAATAAGAACTAAAACAAGCCAGAAATACGTATTTTAATTCAATTAAAATAGTAAAAACAAAGCACTAGAACCAATTTTTAAAAAAAGAGGACTCCTAGTTGATATTTAAAGCTATATTATATACTAAGGGATTAAGCTCTTAATTAATCCTTAGTTTATTTGACTCTAATACTTAAGAGCTTGAATCGACTTTCTAAAAAAAGTGTGATATCTTTAAAAGTACTCTCTTTCTAACTCCACCTATTTCTAATAGTTCAAATTTATAAGCGTTAGAAAATAACGTTAATTATTCAAATTGTTGAAATGGGTGATATAGCCATCACTCTGATGTATTATTATGTGACCCTACTGCTTAGTCAGTAGGATTTTGATACGTATATAGCTATAGGGAAGAAAGGGGTAACCTTCCTTCCTTAACTTTTACTAATATATCGACTATCGACCTTTAGAAGTTTCTATTACCTATTGCGCCGACTTACTTAAGCTTAATAGGTTATAAGCCCTAGATAGACCGATAATAGATTATTAACTTCCCTTAAAAAGCACTTGCGCTGCAACTATTAGTAGGAAGTTGAACGAGACTTGTAGTAAGAGGCGAGCAATCGGCGAATAGGAGGTATAATTCCTTATTTAGCCAACCTATATTGCAAGAGGTATAATTCCTTACTCTATAACCCTTTAGTATTGCAAAAGGTATAATTCCTTGCTTTACTATGTTTTATAAGAAGTATAATTCCCTGCGTTATAGCCTAAAAACCCTTTTCGATAAGAGGACTTCCTCCCTATTTAATACTTTTATAATACCTGCTATTTAATCATTTCGACTTTTCAATAGGAGGAGTACCCTTAACTATTTAATTTATTTGATTTTAAATATAATTTTATTCGAAACGGCAATAGCTTCCGATTCCGATCGAAATACTAGACCTAAAGACCTCTAACTCTTTCGAAAGAACTGGCAATAATGGTTTAATGATTTAGAGCTTTACTTTAAGAGCAAAGGCATCGAAATAGCAATTTAAAAGATACTTATTAAATACGCAAGAATAGCCTTCTATACTCCTTCTACTAATTTGTCTACTTCTACTTTAATAGCTAATATAACTGCTAAGGATTTGCTAGATATATTAAATAAGCTTAGCCTAAGAGCCTTAGTAAATAATAACCGAGAATCCTAAAGGTAGATTTTAAATATAAAAAAGGAGAAGGAGTATAGGTTGGCCTTAGCCAAATATAAGCTTAAGATTAATAGAGGTTTAAGTAATAAAGACCGAGATTTTATTTAAATTTATAATAATATAAAGATAAGAGAAGATACTTTAAAGGTAAAATACTCTTAGACAATTGCCCTTAATACCTAGCATCTATTATAATAGATCACTTTATTTTAATATAGAAAAGATAAAGATAGCAAGGATATAGATATGAATATAGACTCTGCTTAATTTATACTATATAAAATAAAGAGGAAAGTAAGAGCTATAGATCCTAGGATAGCTATAACTTTTAAGGAAACTTAGCTTTTTAGTTTCCTATTTAATAGCCTCTCTCTTAAGTTTGCTATTATAAAATAATCTCTTCTTATCTAACCTAACCTTAAGATCTATAAGAAGATCGACCTCCTTTAAACTATTAAGTAAGACCTTAAAGGACGTTGTAAATCGGCAAATACTATATTATAAGGTAATAATAAGCCTAAGAAGAGGAAGGAGCATAGGATAAGCCCTTAAGCTTATTAAGGATGCTACTTTTATAATAGTACTTATAATATTACTAATTGTAAAGTTAAAAGGCAATTGATTAATATAGTTACTAGCTTTAATATTAAGAAGCAATCGAAGCAGAAGTTAAGAAGTAAACTGCCCTTATCCTATCGAAGGCCGCAACTACTAAAGAAAGGCAAAGGAAAAGGCTATTTAACCAAAACTTTAGCAAATACTTCTAATAATAATAGTAGGTTATCTAAACCTAAATCCACTTCTAATAATTTAGACGATAATTATAATAAAGATGCTTATATCTTAAAAGCCGATCTTCATAAGATCCTTAAATCCGATTAGTATAGTAATACTAGTTATATAGTATATATAATTAATAAACCCTACCTATTTAAAGGCCCGCTTATTAAAATAAAAAGGCGCTCTATTAAAGTTAGTAATAGAAGGTTATATATAGACTTAATAAGTATAGTAGAGATAAATATTACTAGCGTTTCTTGCCTTTTATAAAATGTTCTCCTTATGCCTAGCTTAAGCATTAATCTTTTATCTAGCTATAAAATCTATATAGAGTTAAATTATATAAGAGTTTTAATAATCAATTTATATAGTTTATAAATAATAATTATAAAGTGATCTTTAAGGCTAAAATTAAAGATAGACTTTATATTATCTTAAAGGTAATATTATAGAAATTGACTCTTAAGCTAAACCTATAAGTAGATTCCTTTAAGGAAAGTATACTCTTTACCCTAATATAATTAAGCGAGAATAAAGAGAATAGATAGACTCCTAAGTTAGGATCGCAAGTGAAATTCGCAAAAATGACTCTTAAGCCAGGACTATAAGTTGATTATAAGGTGTCTTTAAAGATGACTCTTAAGCTAGGATTATAAGTGAATTTAGTAGAAATGACTCCTAGGCTAGGATTGCAAATAGATTTTACAGATTTACTAATAATAACTCTTAAGCCGGGATTATAAGTGAAATTCGCAGAAATGACTCTTAAGCTAAGACTATAAGTGAACTTCGCAGATTTATTAAAAACAACTCTTAAGTTAAGACCTTAAGTAGATCTTGCTATTTTTAAGAAATCGACTCTTAAGCTAGGACCGCAAGTAGATCTTACGATTTTACTAAAAACGACTCTTAAGCCGGGCTTACAATTAGAAAATAGTAAAACCTTAAACTGCTATTAATAGTCCTTTCTAGCTACTAATAATAAAGTATCGACTAATAATAGGCTACTAAAGCTATTAGAAGCCGAAAGCCTATTAAAGTATTAGCTAATATATAGAAGATTCGCGCATTTAAGGCTAGAGAAATTAAAGGGCCTATATAAGGTCTTAATTTTAAAATAGAAGATCTAAGTATTAAAGGATTATTTAATATGCCGAATTTGCAAGCTAATAAAACTTCAAAATCAGATGCAAATTAAGCTTAGTCTATAGAAAGATTCAATATTAGCGCTAATATCTATTAATACTATTAGACTATTTATAACCTTAATTAAAGGAAATAATTGGTTTTCTTAAATAGTAGATAACTCTACTTAATAAATATGGACTATTTGCGCTAAGACCAAATCTAAGCTTATAAAAAAGCTAGAAACTTAGAAAGTAATAAAGGAATGCTAGACTTAATAAAAACTAATAGCTATTAGGTCTAATAACGCATTAAAGATTAAAGTAAAGCTTAATAAATAGGCAAAATAAGGAGTTTATTATAAACTAACTATAATATATAAAGGTTCCTATTAGAATAGCATTATTAAGCGAAGCATTTAATAAGTAGAGACTGACTATCGCACTCTATTGCAAGATGCTGACTTACTATTAGAATTCTAAGACCTTGCGATTAAGGCAGATGTATACTTGCAAAATAGAATAGGTAGTAAACTAATAGTCAATAGCACCTAAATATTACTATATAAGGTATATTTTAAATAAAAACTAAGCCTAGACTATATTTGCGTCTTTAAAAGCGTCTACTACTCTTATATTAGCCTAAAGTCCTAGCCCGCGGATATAAAGAGTAAGAAGCTAATAGACTAAGGTAAAGAATATATATTTATTAAGTATATTCAATAGATAATAAAGCAATAGATAATATATACGCTAGATCTAAGGCAAGTAATCATATCTTTAATAGTTGAGTTCGACGAATCTTAAAATAAGAGGGAGCTATCCTTAAAGCTTTATATACTTAGAGATTCGCAAGGTATACTATTTAATAGTAATACTATTAAGCCGAACTAATAACCCTTTTCTCTTAGCTTAAGTATATTAAGCGCACTTGCTAATCGATAACCTACTAATCGCTTAAAGGCCAAATAGACTATTCCTATTATTTGCGAACTGCCTAAAGTAAGGAATAACTTTAATATTATTATCCCTTTAGTTAAAGTACCTATAGTAAAGGATATTCTTAAAATAGATATAAGTAATAATAAGCCTTTATTATTAGAAAGCGGTTCCTTAGATAATAAGCCTATAGAACTTATAGTTGAACCTACGCCTTTAAAGAGAAATAGAGACTTAGAACTAGAAGATACCTTAAACAAACGCAACTCTAAGCGTATCTAAGCTATAATAGCGCATAATATCTATAAGCTCAAACTTCAATAGAACTTTAATAAAGATAATGCGTTTTTAGCCGCTAGAAGGATAATAAAAATCTCTCTTTTAAAGACGTATAATAAAGCTATTAATAATCTAGAGAATAGAGTAGTATAAAATAAGGCAATATAAGAGGAGATAAGTTCTTTTATTATAAATGGCATATAGATAGAGGAACTAATGCTAAAGGACGTAAACCTGGTTTTAATAAAGTAGGTCTTTATAATTAAGATATATGCAAATAGGACTTTAAAACATTATAAGGTAAGGCTTATAACTAAAGGCTTCTCTTAATAGTATAGAGAAGACTACTTCGATATATTTACGCTAATAGTTCATATAGATACCCTTTATATATTTATAATAATAGTAGCTGCTAAGGACTTTAAATGCAAATAGTATAATATTAAAAATGTATTTACTAAAGCGACTATAAAGGAACGGATTTTTCTCTCTTAATTTAATAGTATTTTTATATGCGCTAGCTACTCTCTTTATATATTCTATAATATTTATAAGCTTAAACAATTAGCTTATAATTAGAACCTCTTATATAGATTTGCTTTAATAGAAATAGGATTTATTCAAAGCCTAGCTAACCCTTGTCTATTTACCTATACTAAGCGTAGAATCAAGTTGCTACTATATATTAACAATATTACTATAGCTGCGAAAATAATTACTCAATTAGATTAGTTCTTTATAACTATTTGAGAACGTTTTAATACTAAGAATTTAAGGGGAATTTATAATATCTTTAATATCTGTATTATAAGGAACCGCTTCACTTAAGAACTCTAGTTAGACTAAGAGCAGTATATTAAAAAGATCCTAGACCGAATAGGACTTTCCACTTATGCTCCTAACTTTAAGCTAAAGCGTACTCCAATCGAAGGAAAGTATAATAAGTTAAAGCCTATTAATAAAAATAAGTAGAAAGGAGATTTAAAAAAGTACTAATAGGATATTAGAGCGATTATATATACTATAGTATATATAAGACCAGATATTGCCTTTATTATTAAATAGCTTAATCAGAACTTGAAGGATCTAACGATTTAATATAAGAATATAGTTTAGCGACTTAAAAGGTACCTTTAATTGATAATTATATAAAAGGTAAGATTGTTAAGATAGGTGATATAGCCATTACTCTGATGTATTATCATATGACCCTATTGCTTAGTCAGTAGGATATTAATACGTATATAGCTATAGGGAAGAAAGGGGTAACCTTCCTTCCCTAACTCTTACTAATATATCGACTATCGACCTTTAAAAGCCTCCTTTATCTACTGCGCTGACTTAATTAAGCTTAATAGGTTATAAGCCTTAGCTAGACTGATAATAGATTATTAACTTCCTTTAAAAAGCACTTGCGCTGCAACTATTAGTAGGAAGTTGAATGAGACTTATAGTAAAAGGTAAGCAATTAGTAAATAGGAGGTATAATTCCCTATTTAGCTAACCTGTATTGCAAGAGGTGTGATTTCTTGCTTTATAATCCCTTTGGTATTGCAAGAGGTATGATTCCTTGCTTTACTATATTTCGTAGGAGGTGTGATTCCTTGCATTATAGCCTAAAAACCCTTTTCGATAAGAGGACTTCTTTCCTATTTAATACTTCTATAATACCTGCTATTTAATTATTTTAACCTTTTAATAAGAGGAGTGCCCTTAACTATTTAATTTATTTGATTTTAATACAATTCTATTTAAAACGGCAATAGCTTCCGATTCTGATCGAAACACTAGACCTAAAGACCTCTAACTCTCTTAAAAGAACTAGCAATAATAGTTCGACGATTTAAAGCTTTACTTTAAGAGCAAAGGCATTGAAATAGCAATTCAAAAGACACTTATTAAATATGCGAGAATAGCCCCTAATACTCCCTTTACTAATTCGTCTACTTCTACTTTAATAGCTATCGTGCATAATACCGCTCGGCCAAAATGTGAATCCACACCTTAGGGCGCGTACTAGCATATTTAGCCTATTTTCTATATAATACACCCCCTAGGTCGCTAGAAGAACAGTTTTTCCAATGGCCTAAGTACTAGCCTAGTCTATAGTAGCGTAGATATGGCGCATAGACCGCTAAGCTAATAGGAAATAGGTGGTCGGAAGGCCGGAATGCAATTTTTTTCGGCCATATATCAAAGGTCGTTTTACTTAAATCTATCGAAACTTCTATTAATGCAGTCGAAACTAAGTATGATTATTATCGAATTCTTTTAAAAAGTGGTTTACTAGTAGAACTTTAAAGCGAGAAACGTCGGGTAAACCTTGCATAAGAGGAATGCGAAAAGATTTATTACTACGCTTATAAGACTTATAACTATTATATATAATACCGCTTAGCTAAAATGTGAATCTATACCTTAGGGCGCGTATTAGCATATTTAGCTTATTTTCTATATAATATACCCCTTAGGTCGCTAGAAGAATAGTTTTTCCGACGGCTTAAGTACTAGCCCAGTCTATAGTAGTATAGATATAGCGCATAAACCGCTAAGCTAGTAGGAAATAGGTGGTCGGAAGGCCGGAATGCATTTTTCTTCGGCTATATATCGGAGGTCGTTTTACTTAAATCTGTCAAAGCTTCTATTAATACAGTCGAAACCGAGTATAATCATTGCCGAGAATTTGAAAAATGGTTTACTAATAGAACTTCAAAGCGAGAAAAGTCGGCTAAACCTTGCGCAAGAGGAATGCGAAAAGATTTATCGCTGCGCTTATAGGGCTTATAACTATTATATATAATACCGCTCGGCTAAAATGTGAATCCACACCTTAGGGCGCGTACTAGCATATTTAGCCTATTTTCTATATAATAATAGCTAATACAATTGCTAAGGATTTGCCAGATATACTAAATAAGCTTAGCTTAAGAGCTTTAGTAGATAATAACCGAGAATCCTAAAGGTAGATTTTAAATATAGAAAAGGAGAAGGAGTATAGGCTGGCCTTAGTTAAATATAAGCTTAAGATTAATAGAGGTTTAAGCGACAAAGATTGAGATTTTATTCAAGTTTATAATAATGCGAAGATAAGATAGGATACTTTAAAGGTAAAATACTCTTAAATAACTGCCCTTAATACCTAGTATCTACTATAGTAGATTACTTTATTTTAATATAGAAAAGATAAAGATAGTAAGGATATAGATATAAATATAGACTCTACTTAATCTATATTATATAAAGTAAGAAGGAGAGTAAAAGCTATAGATCTTAGGATAGCTATGACTTTTAAGGAAACTTAGCTTTTTAGTTTCCTACTTAATAGCCTCCTTTTTAAGTTTGCTATTATAAAATAATCTCTTCTCGTTTAACCTAACCTTAAGATCTATAAGAAGATCGACCTCCTTCGAACTATTAAGTAAGACCTTAAAGGACGCTCTAAATTAGCAAATGCTATATTATAAGGCAACGATAAGCTTAAAAAGAGGAAGGAGCATAGGATAAGCCCTTAAGCTTATTAAGGATGCTACTTTTATAATAATACTTATAATATTACTAATTGTAAAGTTAAAAGGCAATTGATTGATATAGTTACTAGCTTTAATATTAAGAAGTAATCGAAGCAGAAGTTAAGAAGTAAACTGCCCTTATCCTATTAAAGGCTATAACTATTAAGGAAAGGCAAAGGAAAAGGCTATTTAACCAAAACTTTAGCAGATACCTCTAATAATAATAGTAGGTTATCTAAACCTAAATCCACTTCTAATAATTTAAATAATAATTATAATAAAGATGCTTATATCTTAAAAGCCGATCTTTATAAGATCTTTAAATCCAATTAGTATAATAATACTAATTGTATAATATATATAATTAATAAACCCTACCTATTTAAAGGCCCGCTTATTAAAATAAAAAGGCGCTTTATTAAGGTTAGTAGTAAAAGGTTATATATAGATTCGATAGGTATAGTAGAGATAAATATCGCTAGTATTTCTTTCCTTTTCTAAAATATTCTTCTTATACTTAGCTTAAGTATTAATCTTTTATTTAGCTATAAGATTTATATAAAGTTGAATTATATAAGAGTTTCTAATAATTAATTTATATAATTTATAAATAATAATTATAAAGTGATCTTTAAGGTTAAAATCAAAGATAGACTTTATATTAACTTAAAGGTGATATTATAGAAATTAACTCTTAGGCCAGACTTATAAGTAGATTCCTTTAAGGAAAGTGCACTCTTTGCCCTAATATAATTAAGTAAGGATAGGGAGAATAGATAGACTCTTAAGCTAGGACTATAGGAAGATTGTAAAGTATCCTTAAAGATAACTCTTAAGCTAGGATCATAAGTGAATTTAATAGAAATGACTCTTAGGTTAAGACTATAAGTAGATTCTGCAGATTTGCTAATAATAACTCTTAAGCTAAGATCGCAAATAAAATTCGCAGAAATAACTCTTAGGCTAGGACTGCGAGTGAAATTCGCGAATTTATTAAAAACGACTCCTAAGCTAGGACTATAAGTAGATCTTGCCATTTTTAAGAAATCGACTCTTAAGCCAGGCTTGCAATTGGAAAATGGTAAAACCTTAAACTGCTATTATTAGTCCTTTCTAGCCGCTAATAATAAAGTATCAACTGATAATAGGCTACTAAAGCTATTAGAAGCCAAAAGCCTATTAAAGTATTAGCTAATATATAGAAGATTTGCGCATCTAAGGCTAAAGAAATTAAAGGGCTTATAAAAGGTCTTGACTTTAAAATAGAAGATCTAAGTACTAAAGGATCGCTTAGTATACTGAATTTGCAAGCTAATAAAACTTCGAAATTAGATATAAACTAAGCTTAGTTTATAAAAAGATTCGATACTAGCGCTAATATCTATTAATACTACTAGACTATTTATAACTTTAATTAAAGGAAATAATTGGTTTTCTTAAATAGTAGATAATTCCATTTAATAGATATAGACTATTTGTATTAAGACTAAATCTAATCTTATAAAAAAGCTAGAAATTTAAAAAGTAATAAAGGAACGCTAGACTTAGTTAAAGCTAATAGCTATTAAGTCTAATAACACATTAGAGATTAAGGTAAAGCTTAACAAATAGGTAAAATAAAGAGTTTGCTATAAACTAATTATAATATATAAAAGCTCCTATTAAAATAGTATTACTAAGCAAAGTATTTAATAAGTAAAGACTAACTATTATACTCTATTATAAAATGCTAACCTACTATTAGAATTCTAGGACCTTGCGATTAAGGTAGATATATACTTGCGAAATAGAATAGGTAGTAGACTAATAGTTAATAGCACTTAAATATTACTATATAAGGCATATTTTAAATAGAAATTAAGCTTAGACTATATCTACGTCTTTAAAAGCGTTTACTACTCTTATATTAGCCTAAAGTCCTAGCCTATAAGTATAAAGAGTAAGAAGCTAATAGATTAAGGTAAAGAATATATATTTATTAAGTATATTAAATAGATAATAAAGCAATAGATAGTATATATACTAGATCTAAAGTAAGTAATTATATCCTTAGTAATTGAGTTTAACAAATCTTAAAATAGGAGAGAGCTATTTTTAAAGCTTTATATACTTAGAGATTCGCAAGGTATACTACTTAATAGTAATACTATTAAGCTGAACTAATAACCCCTTTCTCTTAACTTAAGTATATTAAGCGCACCTATTAATCAATGACCTACTAGTCGCCTAAAGGCCGAATAGACTATTCCTATCGTTTGTAAACTACTTAAAGTATAGAATAACTTTAATATTATTATTCCTTTAGTTAAAGTACCTATAGTAAAGGATATTCTTAAAATAGGTATAAGTAATAATAAGCCTTTATTACTAGAAAGTAGTTCTTTAAATAATAAGCCTATAGAACCTATAGCCAAACCTACGCCTTTAAAAAGGAATAAAGACTTAGAACTAGAAGGCACCTTAGATAAATTTAAGTCTAAGTATATTTAGACTATAATAGCGCATAAGATTTATAAGCTCGAACTTTAATAGAGCTTTAATAAAGATAATATATTCTTAGCCGCTAAGGGGATAATGAAAATCTCTCTTCTAAAGATATATAATAAAGCTATTAATAACCTAAAGAATAAAGTAGTATAAAATAAGGCAATTTAAAAAGAGATAAGCTCTTTTATTACAAATAGCATATAGATAAAGGAACTAACGCTAAAGGATATAAACCTAGTATTAATAAAGTAGGTCTTTATAATTAAGATATATATAAATAGGACCTTAGAATATTATAAGGTAAGGCTTATAGCTAAGGGCTTCTCTTAATAGTATAGAGAAGACTACTTTAATATATTTGCGCTAATAGTTCGCATAGATACTATTTATATATTTATAGTAATAGTAGCTGCTAAGAACTTTAAATGCAAATAGTATAATAATAAAAATGCATTTACTAAAGCGATTATAAAGGAACGGATTTTTCTCTCCCGACCTAATAGTATTCTTATATACGCTAGCCACTCTCTTTATATACTTCGCAGTATCTATAGGCTTAAACAATTGGCTTATAATTAGAACCTCTTATATAGCTTTACTTTAATAGAAATAGGATTTATTTAAAGCCTAGCTAACCCTTATCTATTTACTTATACTAAGTGTAAAATCAAATTACTATTATATATTAATAATATTACTATAGCTATAAAAACAATAACTTAATTAGATTGGTTCTTTATAATAATTCGGAAACGTTTTAATATTAAGGATCTAAGGGGAATTTATAAGATCCTTAGCATTTACATTATAAGGAACCGTTTTACTTAAGAACTCTAATTAGATTAAGAGCAGTATATTAAGAAGATCCTAGACCGAATAGGACTCTCTACTTATACTCTTAACTTTAAGCCAAAGCGTACTCCAATTGAAGGAAAGTATAATAAGTTAGAGCCTATTAATAAAAATGAGTAGAGAGGAGATTTCAGAAGTACTAATAGGATATTAAAGCAATTATATATACTATAGTATATATAAGACTAGATATTGCCTTTATTACTAAGTAACTTAGTTAGAACCTAAAGGATCCGACGATTTAATATAAGAATATAGTTAAGTAATTTAAAAGGTACCTTCAATTAATAATTATATAAAAGGTAAGATATAGACTAATAAAATATATAAGCGTAAAGCTTAAAGTATATACCGATTCTAATTAAGTAAATATAAAAGATTAGAAAAGTATATCTAAAAGCGTAGTAATATTATATAGTAGACCTATATTATAAGGAAGTAGGAAGTAGAAATTAGTAGTTATCGCAAGTACTAAAGCTAAATATATATTAATATTATTAAATTATAAGTAAGGATTATAAATTGCTTAAGTTTTAAAAGATATAGGTTTTACTAAGTATATTAGATAAGATAGGAACTATATTAATCTTTAAGTAGATAATATAAAGGCAATTGCACTTATAAAGAATCCATACTTATATAAGCGATTGAAATATATTAATATTATCTACTACTTTATCTACAACCTTATTATAAAGAATAAGTTATCAATTACCTATATCCCAACTGATCGAATAGTAGCAGATGGATTTATAAAGCTATTAGAGATAATTGCAAAGTTTAAAGCGTTTAAAGATATACTAAGGTTGCAGAAGATAATAAGGACTTAGTAAGCTTAAGGACGACTCCTAAGCCTGCCTTGCGAGTTAGGTCATATAGTCTTATAAAGGAAAGTTTTTTAAATCGACTCCTAGGCCTAGACCGCAAGTTAAGTCACGTAGTCTTATAAAGGAACGCTTTTAGGAAATTTGACTCTTAGTCCTGCCTTATAAGTAGAGTTTAATGATTTCAATAGAGGTTATTATTAATTATTTATTTTTAATTTAAAGAGATACTTAAGAGTTGGATTAGCGTAAAAGGATAATTATTATTTTCCCGACTATAGGTCAATCGGAGTAAAGTCTAAGTAGGGGTATTAAGATAAGTGATATAGCTTTTACTTTAATATATTATCATATAACCCTATTGCTTAATTAGTAGGATATTGATATATATATAGCTATAGGGAAGAAAGTGGTAACCTTCCTTCCTTAACTCTTACTAATATATCGACTATCGACCTCTAGAAGCCTCCTTTACCTACTGCGCCGACTTACTTAAGCTTAATAAAGATTTAGATTAATGAAATATATAAGCGTACAGCTTAAAGTATATACCGATTCCGACTAGGTAAATATAAAAGGTTAGAAAACTATATTTAAAAGCGTAGTAGTATTATATAGTAGACCTATATTATAAGGAAGTAAGAAGTAGAAATTAATAGCTATCGCAAGTACTAAAGCCAAATATATATTAATATCATCTAATTATAAACAAGGATTATAAATCGCCTAAGTTTTAAAAGATATAGGTTTTACTAAATATATTAAATAAGATAGGAATTATATTAATCTTTAAATAAATAATATAAAGGCGATTGCACTTATAAAGAATCTATACTTATATAAGCGATCGAAATATATTAATATTACCTATTACTTTATCTATAACCTAATTATAAAGAATAAGTTATTAATTACCTATATTTTAATTAATTAAATAGTAGCAAACGGATTTATAAAGCTATTAAAGATAGTTATAAAGTTTAAAGCCTTTAAAGATATACTAAGATTGCAAAAGGCAATAGAGGCTTAATAGGCTTAAGGACGACTCTTAAGCCTACTTTATAAGTTGGGTTATATAGTCTTATAAAAGAAAGTTTTTAAATCGACTCTTAGGCCTAGACCGCGAGTTAAGTTATATAGTCTTATAAAGGAACGCTTTTGGAAAAATTGACTTCTAATCCTATCTTATAAGTAGAGTTTAATGATTTTCATAGAAGTTGCTATTAATTAGTTGTTTTTAATTTAAAAAGATACTTAAGAGTCGAATTAGCGCAAAAGGATAGTTATTATTTTTCCTAACTGTAGGTCAATTAGAGTAAGGTCTAAGTAAGGGTATTAAGATAGGTAATATAGCTATTATTCTAATATATTATCATATAACCCTATTGCTTAATTAGTAGGATATTAATACGCATATAGCTATAGGAAAGAAAGGGGTAACCTTCCTTCCTTAACTCTTACTAATATATTAACTATCGACCTTTAGAAGCCTTCTTTACTTACTGCGCCGACTTACTTAAGCTTAATAGATTATAAGCCTTAGATAGACTGATAATAGATTATTAACTTCCTTTAGAAAGCACTTGCGCTGCAACTATTAATAGGAATTTGAATAAGACTTATAGTAAGAGGCGAGCAATCAGCAAATAGGAGGTATAATTCCCTATTTAGCCAACCTATATTATAAGAGGTATAATTCTTTACTCTATAACCCTTTAATACTATAAAAGGTGTAATTCCTTGCTTTACTATATTTTATAAGAGGTATGATTCCCTGCGTTATAGCTTGAAAACCCTTTTTAATAAAAGGACTTCCTTCTTATTTAATACTTCTATAATACTACTATTTAATCATTTTAACTTTTCGATGGGAGGAGTGCCTTTAACTATTTAATTTATTTGATTTTTAATATAATTCTATTTAAAACGGCAATAGCTTCTGATTCCGATCGAAATACTAAGCTTAAAGACCTTTAACTCTCTTAAAAGAACTAGCAATAATAGTTCGACGATTTAAAGCTTTACTTTAAAAGCAAAGGCATTAAAGTAGCGATTCAAAAGACACTTATTAAGTACGCGAGTATAGCATTATTTACCCCTTCTACTAATACTTCTACTTTAATAGATAATACTATTAAAAAGGACCTTATAAATATATTAAATAAGCTTAGCCTAAGAGCTTTAGTAGAAAATAATTAAGAACTTTAAAAAGTTTTAAATACAGAAAAGCAGAAAGAGTATAAGCTGGCCTTAGCTAAATGCAAGCTTAAGATTAATAGAGGTTTATATTGAGCTTAAGTAAGTCGGCGCAGTAGGTAAAGGAGGCTTCTAGAGGTCGATGGTCGATATATTGGTAAGAGTTAGGGAAGGAAGGTTACCCCTTTCTTCCCTACAGCTATATACGTGTCAACATCCTACTGACTAAGCAGTAGGGTCACATGACAATACATCGGAGTGATGGTTGTATCACCCATCTCAACAGTTTAAGTAATAAAGATTAAGATTTTATTCAAATTCATAATAATATAAAGATAAGTTAGGATACTTTAAAGGTAAAATACTCTTAGACAATTGCCCTTAATACCTAGTATTTATTATAATAGATCACTTTATTTTAATATAGAAAAGATAAAGATAGTAAGGATATAGATATAAGTATAGACTTTACTTAGTCTATATTATATAAAGCGAGAAGGAGAGTAAGAGTTATAGATCTTAAGATAGCTATAACTTTTAAAGAAACTTAGCTTTTTAGTTTCCTACTTAATAGCCTCCCTCTTAAGTTTACTATTGCGAAAAAGTCTCTTCTTATTTAATCCAACCTTAAGATTTATAAGAAGATCAACTTCCTTTAAACTATTAAGTAAGACCTTAAAGGACGCTCTAAGTCGGCAAACGCTATATTATAAGGTAATAATAAGCTTGAGAAGAAGAAGGAGCGTAGGATAAGCCCTTAAGCTTATTAAGGATACTACTTCTATAATAGTACTTATAATATTACTAATTATAAAGTTAAAAGGCAATTGATTAATACAGTCGCTAGCTTTAATATTAAGAAGCAATTAAAGCAGAAGTTAAGAAGCAAACTGCCCTTATCCTATTAAAGGCTATAACTATTAAGGAAAGGCAAAGGAAAAGGCTATTTAACTAAGACTTTAGCAAATATTTCTAATAATAATAGTAGGTTATTTAAACTTAAATCTACTTTTAATCCTTTAAATGATAATTATAATAAAGATGCTTATATCTTAAAAGCCGATCTTTATAAGATCCTTAAATCTAATTAGTATAATAATACTAATTATATAATATATATAATTGATAAATCTTACCTATTTAAAGGCCTGCTTATTAAAATAAAAAGGCGCTCTATTAAAGTTCATAGTAAAAGGTTATATATAGATTTAATAAGTATAAAAAAGATGAATATTAC
>JAENRP010000257.1:2550-12626 GCA_024741835.1 Diplocarpon mali
AAAGTTGCAATTTCCTTATAATGTAGATAATGCACTTGCCGTAATGAATCGAGTAAAGGAACCGCAAGTCTCCTTTTGATTGCTTAACCATGAGGTCTGATCAGGCAAAATTCTGTGATTGTGTCTGCAATTGGGTTGGGCCTAGAAGTTGGATCACACTATAAGTGTAGATGACTACTCTTTACAATCTGTCTCTTCGTCAGGTGGGCATTTCCTTCCCCTGGCAGATCGAAATGTTCTTCTCCTATAGTGTGAGTTGCATGGATAACTCGAGAATCTACTCGGCTAGTGAGAGGGTGTGCTCTTGCGCTCTGGCTGGCAGCTGGCTACGAATCCGGGCTCTTTGTGAGGGAGAGTAGGTACTAGAGAGCTGGACCGATGCGAATCGGGACTCCAGCTCCCCGTCTGGCCATCACTCGCCTTGGAAGAAGTCCCTACGAGGGCCTCGGAAAATACCAGGGGTTAGAGGGGGGAGGGGGCACTTCTGGTGATCTTCTCTTGCGCGCGTGGAGGCTTGACGTGACGGCCCAGCCGTGAGTTGTTTGCCTGTCTAGAATCGGCGAGTCGGCTCTGGAGGGAGAGACGAGGAGAGAGACGGAGAGAGGCGGAGAGAGGTGGAGAGAGGCGGAGAGAGGTGGATTGGGTGATGGGGGTTTATATCAAGGCTTGGGTATTGGGTTGGGTGGTTTCCCTACGTGGTACCTGGGAGTATCGGGCGCTGGGGAGAAGTCTAGAGGTCCTTGTTCTCAGTGTTTTTTTTTTTTCTTCTTTTTTTTTCTCTTTTTTTTCTTCGCCTCCTTTCGTAGGCACGCTGAGTCCTGAAGCCGCAATCGAGGGCTTTGTTGAGCTTGGCTTCTAGCTGGGCACTCTTGGGGTTCTGGTGTCGAGCAAGTAAATAGTATAGGCGTCTCTGTGTGTATAGGGACACGATATGACTCTTGTGACAGGGCACGTTGCCGGCCTGCCTCGGGCACTGGTGCGAGATTACTAGGCGTATAGAGTCGTGTGTCTGCGTCTTTGTTCAGCCGGTCATGCAGAGGTGTTGCAGCTCGAACGGAGTCTGATGTGACGTAGAGGTGTCTATGGTCGACTCCTAGGCGTGGGAGATAGATTCGTTAAAGCCAGTATGAGTACTCCCCCTCTGATATAAACATCCCCAAACTTGCCCCAGGGGGGTATGCTGTACTGAAGTAATGGCTGTGTTCTATGAGAGGTGATTGGGAGTGGGCAAGCGAGGGGATATCAACCGGGGACAAGAGGAGAAAATATGTGTCTGGATGCTTCAGGCATGGCAGGATGCTGCTTCTGAGTTCTCGCTGGGGTGCTATCAAACGCCTCGGAAAATCTCGCATTGGAAAGGTGGCCAGGGTCTGATCGAAGAAGCCCAGGTGCATGTTTACTTTCCAGAGCAGGGGAAACAAGCGAGATATTCATTCAGCGTTTGCAAAGTCACAGATATCTTGCTGCTTGCTCCCACGCACAACACACAGCACACGAGAAAGTGGAATCGCATGAGAATGATTGCCGCTTGCGTGCTCATATGTCTCGTCCCGCGAGTCTCGTAGCGCCACTGCAGGATGCTGATAATTGTGGATGAGTCTGCGGAGAAGCTGTCAGATGGATCTCAAGGAATCTGCAAACGATGCGTATGTAGGGAGTATTCCTAGTTTTTGCAATGTCTAAATGTGATCGCACCAGGAAGTAGAGTAGAGTAGATTCAGGCGTTAGAGTGTCTGCGATAGTACTGCTACTTTTGCTTCTAATGGTCTTGAGAGGCAGGCTGATGGCTATATAGAAGAGAGATTCAACTACTACAGGGTCTCGGCCACAGCTGTCTGATATTGTTATCTTACCTTTTCTTCTAATTTTTTGTTCCCGTATGGGTTGTAGTAGACCACTGAGCCAATACTTGAGAACCCTCAGGAGCCGGGGCTCGCTGCGAAAATCCGAGTAGGATATAGATTTGTTATGTTATTTCAAGGGTATCATTTTCGAATCAGACCATCTGTATGAATTTCAGATCGAATCTGGTTTGAGAGAGAGCAATATGGGTTATTTGTTTCTTTTCTTCCTCTTTGTTTCGTCTGGAATCAGATCGCAGGAGTCTCACCACCTGAACGTGGTTGAAAGAGTTCCTCTTTCGCATGATAGAGTGCTGTGGGATGGATTCGATGGTGTCTTTAGTGCAGCAGGCTAGCCTCCCTACTGCTAAAACTCATTCAAGGGATCTAAAAGCAAATGGGAAGACTCTCTGCTTCTCATAAGTGAATAGCCAGACGTGATAGTACAGGCTATTCTATAGGGCGAGTGGCGTCTAGAAGCAGTATTGCCATGATGTGGAATCTGAGTAGGAGATGCCTAAAGATCTCAAGCATATAAATCTCCAATATATTACGGCCCTTCGATTCTCGTGACTTGCCGTAATTGTGGTAATATACTACATGCTCTTTTGGTTTTGTTTTTTCGGAGCTGCGTACAAAGGACCAGAGTGCCGGGCAACGCGGAGCTGCTTAGAACAAGAGGGGACCTGTGGCCACTTGGAATGTGGACAAATCGAGCAACAATTGTGCTTTCTGCAGAAATATCACCATCTTACTTACATCACTAAGAGTTTACATTGCTGATATTTGTGATCCAGGGATATTTGCCAAGACTTTGCTAGGACTAGCGCTTGGAGTTGAGATGCCCTTGGTTCTTCACAGGATTTCTAGATTTTCTCCTCATTCTTCCTATCCTTGCCTCTCACTTATCACGTCGCTTGGCTGTCTCGAACGTCTCCGTGGCCAACGGCAATAGGCTCAGTATCCAGATGTCTGTTCGTCGAAGTGTTATTTGAGACGCTGTCAGCAGTCTCTACACAGAATCAATTGCTCTACTGTTTCTCTCTTATAAAAGCTACGCGTTGAGCACACGTCTTCAGCCTCCTCGCATCAAAATTGCGTGTGGCCTTGATCATTGTATGGCTTTCGTTCATTGTCTACCCAAGTAGATTCCAAGTCTTAATTCTGTTATCTCATTGGGTTCACAGTTTCGTATTCAAATCGTTCTCCACTCAACTTGCCTACTTTGCTTCCACACGGGTTTTGAGATGCAGAATACATCCATCTTGACGATTCCAGCCTACTAGGCTGTCACTACATTCTTGTATCATTACGCAATTGTTATAGTTCCAACTAAGTAATTGGAGTTGGGGACGACAGCAACCCTTTGCGATTCATTCCTGCCGATATACACGGCCATTATCAAGGAGCTAAACTCAGGCGTGAGAAGAGCAAGCAGATCTTCCTCATCTTCGTCGGAGCAACTCCTGCCAGAACCACCGCACACCTCCCAACGTCCACCAGTTGTTATAGGTCACCTGTTTTCGCGCATTCTCTATAGTATACAGGGATCTATAACCCCATTATACGACATCGGACAAGCTTTGCAAGGACTGGCATCTGGCTTCTCAGTACTGCGCTATGAAACATTATACTGTGCATAGGCATTTGTGCTCGAGGAGGGCTTGTTTTGTCGTGGCCGCATAGAGGGGAATGTGTAGCTATGAACTGCCTTCTTACATACTTGCTGGCGATCTTTTGTCCTTGCGGGGCTGTGGTGGTGATAATCAGTGTGGTGATGTGACGATATCTGCAGAAAACAAGCATTGTATTCTGTCTCAGCCCTACTGTAAAGTCTGCCTATGCTATCTAGAGTTTGTGGCACGCATACACTCAATATCTATGGCTTGTGTGCTCCAACGACTTGCCTAAGAAGCATATTCTTCTATCGCTGGAGCTTCAAGTCTTGATGCAGTCAGTTTTGGTTTTGGACATCAGCGCCGTGTATGCTGCTTCGCTCATTGGTTCATTTGGCAAAGCATGGCATGGCATAGCATGGCATATGTAGTGGCACCGCGCCCCCGGATCAATCAGATCTTCTCCTTCATTGTGCGTAAAGCTGTACCGCATTTCAATTTTACCGTAAAGCATTCATGTAAGCTCGCGCCACAGAGGTCTTAGCGGTAATCAAGAGCCTGAGCTGATTGCGATTTCTTCTTCGTCACATGCAAGTCTACGTCGTATATAAGAAGACCCTCTTACCTGACTTCTGAGCAGAGTGCAATGAATGCACCAACTTATTCATATTGAGAAGTTCTGACCCCCACAGGCTAGTTACTAAACTCTAGATACCTCCTCGTATGAGGTTTTGGCCGCAGCATTGTGCTCTTCCGTCTTGCACGAAGAATCGGTAAAGAATCCAAGCATCTTCTATGAATCAGTCGCTAGCTCAGTCACTGTGAAATCGGGACACGCTGAACAAACCCTTGCTCTTCTATTCTGCAGATCTTACGTCTCAAAATGAACACTTTTTACAACACGGCCGGCACTGGAGAAGTCAACGACAATGAGCCCTTTGGCAATAATCCTTTTGTAACGATCCCCGCAGATGTTGATAGGAACCCATTTCGCCTAGTTCTGGATGATTTAGTGTCCGTCCTGCACCTTCGAAACCTCCTCGCAAGAATCATCTTGCCTTTGGGGCCTTTGATCTCGGAGGAGCTTGACGAGCTGTATCCGTCATGGAGCAACATCCAGGATCTTACTCTCCATGCTATCCTACTCGTCACACAGCTCACGCTCATCATTTCGTTACCGGTACTGGGTATCATTTTTTGGTTAGTACCAGGCATTGTGCCCGTTATCTTCGTGGTGACGTTCTGGGTAGCCACTTGGATTGTGATGAGATTGCTCAACGGCTGGCCAACAACGGAGTGCTTGGTTGGCCTTCCCGATGGTTTGGAACCCGTCAACGACGAGAAAGAATTGTGGTTCTTCATAAATGGTGTTGCCACTGGGTACGTGGATGTCTCTCGGTACCTTTGAGCTACACCATGAATTGACCACATTAGCAAAAACTGGCTCCAGTCCAACCTCAACCTCCTGGCCAGGACCTTCCAACGCGAGATCGTCGGAATCCACAACACCACGTGAGTCTCTTTGAACCAGACAAAAATAAGAGCTTATACCCTCCCAGAAACGGATTCATCTTTGATCTGCTCGAGTGTCTTCTCCAAAGAGACCTTGACTATAAATCTCGCGACATTCGTCAGAGCCGAGCTCAGCTTCGGGCCGCCCTCGCGGCTCCTGCAACCAGAAAAGTCGTTCTCATCCTCCACTCTCAAGGGGGAATCGAAGGATCTTCGATCCTCGACTGGTTGCTCGCCGACCTCTCGCACGAAGTCGTCGCTAAGCTAGAGATCTTTACGTTTGGCAACGCGGCGCGCCATTTCAATAACCCTCTCGTAAGCAAGCCCAGCTCACCGCTCGTCGACGAAAGCAGAGGCGGAAGAGGAGAGAGGGTCATCAAGCATATCGAGCACTATGCCAATACTCGAGACTTCGTGGCCAACATCGGCGTCCTGCAGTTCACTAGCCCTCAAGCCCAGCCCTACGCCGACGGCAATGCGTTCTTCGGGAGAGTGTTCGTCAGAGAGGGAACGGGACACTTGCTCAATATGCATTATCTGGACAAGATGTTCACCCTCGTCAACGGACGGGTCGACGATAGTGGTAACAAGTTTATGAATTCGAAGATCGCGAAGAAGCAAGATACCCGCACTGCCCCTTTCAGAGCCGAGCTGACGGCGTTTAGAGCGTCGAGGCCTCATAATGCCTCCCAGAATGGCCACGAGCCCCAGCAAATGGTCAAAGACGTCTCGAGATTATGGCAATACAGAAACGGGCTTCAACCAGCTGACGAGAATGGTGTTCCGCCTGAGCGGACGATACCCCCGCCATTACCTTCTTGAAGATACTTCGGGCTTGTAGTCTGAAGCATCAGACTTCTTGTGACGGCTGTACGATTCTAGTCATTTCAAGTGGCCATGATTCGAGGTTTAAAAAATAGGTATTCGTCAGTCCGGGCGTTTCATGGTTTACAATCATCATTCAAACGCTACCCTTCCCATATCTGTGTCTGATTTTTATTGAGAAAGTTCTCTTGTATTTTTTGATTCTTGACTTAGCAGTCATCTACCGGCAGTTGTGTATTCTTGGTCGGTGGCGACTCGCGGAACAAAATCTCACGGTCCTCCTCCTCACTCGACCTTTTTTCCGTCTGTATTTGCTATGGGTGAAATTGCAAAAGGGGGGAAGGGGGGAGAAGACGTATGGGTCGTTTCGAAGAAAAGATACATACGTTCTGTGACTGTGGGGTGAGAAAACTATCGATTTGTAAAAGGTTCATCACGGCGTCCACAAAGTCATACCCAAGCAGACTCAGACATTTCTCATCGACTACATTGCGCTCCTCCTGCTTACCAACGATTCTACTCGCCACTATTAGCATTCGAAAACGACCTCCTCCCTCTTGGAGCAAAGAACTTCCAACCACGTAGGCTTACCGGCAATGACTTCGCTAGCCTGGCTCTCCACCAAGTTATGTGTTTGCTGTTCAGACCCAGCACCGGCTCGATCGAATGTCAGCCGCAAGCATTTGAATTATGGACATCCTTAGCTACAATTCGGCTCCAGGGGTTGGGCGTATTGAGAGTTATCTTCCCACGACCCTTCCACTAGATGGTATAAATGAGGGAGTTCTCGAGGGATGCTTTGTCCGTCTGAGCTGACCGACCTCTTATCACTTGCGGTAGGGGTTAGAGTAAGGCTACTTTGAGAGGGAGACTTGGATTTTTTTTTTCAACTCGAGCCCCGCCGTCTGAGTCGCTGCGTAGTGAATGATAGAGGTAGTCAAATTCGGTGTCTGGCGCAGATTTTGAGGAGAGGCACGATCTGGGGACCATGGTTCGAACTGCGATGGCTGCTCTGAAGAGGTATGATTGGAGGAAGAAGGAGCAGGAGGTCGTCGGCAATGGGGAGAGCATCTGTATCTTTGCTTTGGACGAACTGAAAGTTCTTTGATCGCACAAACCACATTTCGGACGTACTTGTGCACGGTGTATAGTAGATAGTCCATACCTTACCAGTAAGATCTTTCTGCCCATGGCAAAATTTGAAGCATACAAGAGAAACTAGTCATTAATTACACCGCTGTATGGACTGCCGCCCCTGACCTTCTCGATCTCATCCTTGAAATAGCCTTTTCCCTCTCACAGGCCAACATTGTTGGGCCCGTCTGTTAATGACGGACAAAATCAAACAGTGCATGAGAAGCGAGGTCACGATTAGTTGTCTGAAACACAAGACTTCGATTACACCGAAAGCTTTGGCTTCCAGATCATGTAACGAAGCTCTTCGCACTGTTTCTGCATGCGCGGGATTATCCAGCCTGGATTCGAAGTATAGAAGATCTGGCTGACAATCCAAGCACATACTTTTTCAGATATTCGAATGTTAGTTGTGAAGGCGCCCGGATCCAACGAAGTTGAGACTTGCATCAGGCTCATTCGTTGCTCAGTATAACAATCCTGAATATCGACATCGCAGCTGCACTAGCAGTTCTCGCAATTCTCTCGACACTCGCTGCAACACTTCCAGGTCAGAAAGCAGGCACCAAATGCCTATAGCTCCGGATGGTCGAGTACTACTCGAGACAACACCCAACACATTCGACACGGCGGCTTCGCCCTTCAGTTCTGACCCCACGAGAGGCCATGATCTGAACTGGTCCGAAGTCATGCACTTCCCTTCCGTTCTGGCGTCCAAGTCCGACTTTTCGACTTTCACAATGCTTGCTTGAAATCACTTTTTGCGACGCCTCGATCTTCGCCGCTGGGAGCGGCCACACCCAAGATGATTTTCGACGCGTAAATTTAATCCTAGGAAATGGAAGAGACGTGAGCAATGTCGGCCTGAAGACGTCACACCGGAGCTCGAGACAACGGGGTGATAAGAAAATGCAGGCAAATCTTGCTCATGATTATCTGCATGTCTGGCACGAGGCAGGTACCTATGCTAGTAAGGAGAAGTATTGACTCTCTAAGAACTGTTATGAGAGATGTCTGTCTGACTCGGAAACCTTTGTAGCACGCTGCAGTATTTTGACTCCGCAAAATATGAGATGCCGCAAATCATTATGCCTGTTCGCAACGACAACAGCGTTGGAGGACACACCCGGATTGCGATGGCGAGAGAACCGACTACTGATACAGATACTGTCAGTCTGGGATTTTGAAGGATCGCGAGTCAGGGTTGCCTCATGAACCGAATCTCTCCCCTTTGCGAAGCGAGATCACCCCCCATCGTTTGGTATCAGAGGACCTAAGCCGCCTCAATAGAGCAGAACCGGAAACTAGTCCCTGGCATAGCAATCCTCCAGCCTCATGGAAGATTTGTCTTGTTGATTTTATGCTGTCCATTGTCTTTATTCATGCACTTGCTTGGGGACCTCCAGTTCTACCAGTGACAGCGGGCAACGTTCCGCGGCCGAACTCTCGGCGCTTACTGCGTCTGTGTTCTCGTACCAGGACCTATGATCGTGTGCTGTCTACGTTTGAATCTCGAGGAAGCCTGCAGGATTGCTCCGAAGTTACCTCGATCCTAGTTGACATTTGCGACCGATGGCGCCGCTGAAGGTATGTAAAGTCTCTTTTCCAGCCGTAATCAGCGCTATGCCGCGATATCCCATAAAAGTACATGCCGAAGCCTGCATCTTTGGAAGATGCTCCTATTATACGAGCGTCATCGTTCTTTTGGCTTTCGCTCGAATGTTCACCGATTGGTGGATCCACAATATCACCCCTTTGGTACAGTCTCCACGGCCTATGCGCCCCCCACGAGAATATTGTTGACCGGGATGTGAACTGAGCGAGCGCTGTTAGCCGTGTGGTTGCGGATCCACAGGTCGGGGAACTGACTGAGCTTGACCAAGTACCCAACCGCACCCATAACGAGGAAGCCGACGCCAACAGCCTGCGAAATCTTAATGAATTCTCTGCGATCAGCTATTGACTGTTAGCGCGGGTTCGATTGCTATCGTATCTCGAGAGTTTTGCGCTGCCATTGTCTCTACGATGGCTTCCCTTCGGCTTGCCATTCGGTTTTGTGAAACAGGGCCGGGCATAGCGCATTGAATCCAGGAAAAGAGAACCTTGGGAAGGGTTTCCGTACGCTTGGTGCATTTATTTATGAATTGTGTTCCATCTCTGACAAAATCCCTGGGGATGTCCAGAACCTCTTGTATTTGGTCGGACATGCTTGCTAGAGTGGAAGAATAGAAGAGGAGGGTATAGGAAGTTGGAGCGTCGCAGGTGAGTTTTTGATCCTTTGGTAGAATAGATCCAAGTGTAAGGAGAAGTGATGTCAGAAAAAGTCGAAATCGCGGTCCTGGTTGAGGTGAGGTTCTCATGGGGCTTGGTTGCGCTGGCCTCTACTAGGGGCGGCCGCAGAGGCCACATTTTTGTCACGTGACCATACCAGGAGGCAGCCTTGCTTCTATAGGCCGAATTGGTCTTGATGCCTGGCAGCAGTCCCGTCCAAGCTCTACTCACTACCAACAACATTTAGACTCGACATCGAGCGACGAAGACAACGACGACAGTCAACCCCGTCAATACATCAACAACCACATTCACGCCTACGAGTTGCGCCATTCCGCCGTCTATTACATTCGAACCACTTCCAGGACTCGGCGGATTGGTGTGCTGGACAAGGCTCGGGTCAGGCCAGGCTGCAGAAAGAAGGGTTGTTGGACTGGATTGTGGTCTTCTTTTCAGAGAAACAGCCTTTACTATTTCACTCGGATCTGTTGTTGCTTTCCATCTACATACAGCTGGGCTTTGTACCTACAGACGATCACTCAAGAAGAGTGCTTCTCAGAGCAGCGGTTGCCTGTACCGAACGCAATATCTAAGATTGTGAGCACAGAGCTCCATCTTCATCTCAATTGTGTCTGCATCGGTCAAAGAAGGCTACCAAACTTGGCCTACTTCTACTTGGTTTTCGGAGTGTACGTATTTGTACCTATCCCATGTATTTCGGATCTGGTCGTCGTTCTGCGCGCGCTGGGGTCTTTGGATTGCTAATTCCATGTTTTCATGCGCTGATCTTCATGTCATTATCCCACAGAAATCCATGACTTTTTAGTAGCATCAGTTTGTCGTTAAACCAATACAGAACAATCTACAAACTCCAAAA
>JAENRP010000257.1:12647-32977 GCA_024741835.1 Diplocarpon mali
AAAAAAACTCCAGGAGCCTTGTTTTCCAGTTCAAAACACAATGGCTGACGACGAGTTCGACATCGATATTTACGGCGACACCAACACTGAGCAAGAGCCTGAGGGTGAATTCAAAAAAGATGACGAAGGCGAGATGAAAATCGACAGCCTTGAGCCGGCCAATGGCCACCCAACCGAGCCCAATGGCAATGAGAAGCACGAAGAAAATTTAAATGACGACTATGTTGATATCAAGCTAGGTAATGTTCAGGAAAGCAAGGTGAACGAGCAGCAGAAGATCAAAAGCACCGATGAGTCTGGGGCAGACGCCCTGAACATTCCAAAGAAAGCTCCCCAACAACAAGGTGTCAAAAGGAAGGAAGGTTCTGATGAGCGCCCAATTGACCCTGGAGCCACCACAGCCTTG
Source organism: Diplocarpon mali (assembly GCA_024741835.1). Taxonomy (NCBI): domain Eukaryota; kingdom Fungi; phylum Ascomycota; class Leotiomycetes; order Helotiales; family Drepanopezizaceae; genus Diplocarpon; species Diplocarpon mali. The sequence continues at coordinate 13,054 of JAENRP010000257.1, forward strand.
CTGATCTCTGATCTGAACTGGTGGAACACAGACGATGATGTTCGAGGCTGGGTCAATCAAGCGCAGGTTGAGGACGAGATGAAGGACATTACCTTTTCCGAGCACAAGGTTAATGGAAAGAGCAAAGGGTAGGAGGATCAGAATGACCGTGTCAAAAGGAATGGTTGCTAACATACTTATTCAGGCAAGCATATGTCGAGTTTTCCTCTCAGCAAGCTGCCACTGCCGCGAAGCACAAGATCGACGCATTTGGCGACGGGCAACAATATATCAAGAAGCACACAGTCACCTACTCAAACCCCAATGTAAACCCGTTCCGAACTTTACCCAAGGATGCTCCTGCTCGGGCTGGTAAGGACGGGCCAAATAACCGGGCACCCTCTGGAAACTTTAACACTGATAGAGGTAATAATCAAAATAATTTTGGTGGGAATTTCCGGGGACGGACCCCTGGTTACAATGCTCGAGGAGCTATGAACAACAATATGAACTTCAACAGAAACTTCTCTGGTCCGGGTATGAATGGCAACATGGGTGGTGGATTCAACTCGCCCATGGGTGGCTTTCCAAATAATCCGATGAATGGTGGTCAGTTCGGAGGCTTCAACCGTGGCGGTATGATGGGCGGTATGCGCGGTGGTCCCAACATGAGAGGCGGCAGGGGTGGCATGAACAACAATATGATGGGTGGAATGCCTATGGGAGGTATGCCGATGGGGGGCATGCCAGGAGGTATGAGTATGCCTATGAATATGGGCCAAATGGGAGGTGTTATGCCCGGTAAGATTTCCCCGCCCCGTCTCTGCCTTTGAGCAGACAGATGTGATTTTATTGAGAATGAGATATTTTAAAGCTCCCGGGCATCATCTAATCATATACTGACGTCTTTCTAGGTGTTGGCTTCCAAGGCATGCAACAACCACACTTCAACCCTGCCTTCTTCCCTCAAAATCAAGCTGCTGGTGGGGACTGGCAAAATCCTCATGGTGCTAAGCGGCCGCGACCAGAATAACTGAGGGCCGTAAAGTATAATGTGAGATATTCGGCCTTCTTCATTCAAGACCCGGTGCTTTTACTGCTCTCGGGCCAGGAATCTGTGCATCTGGTTGTGTGGCTTGGCGTCAGTGGGTTTTCAAATCGATGGTCATCCTTTCGGGCTTTGAGACGGTGATCTCTACTTCTTGCCTGTATTTTGAAGGTGTAAATTTAGATGGCGTTCTTTATGCTTATGAACTCGTCGTGTGTTCTGAATACCAATCGTTGTCTCTATCCGCTATTTTCATTTTTCCCGGCTTTTGGTGTCATGATCTAATCCATCGTCGGGCGCTCTTGCCGTTGTGGAAGAGGGATCGATAGAGCGTTCTCTTCCCCAATTTCTCTCCATTTCAAACTTCGCATCCCAACATTCGTACATCATCTTTGCCGCGAAGACTCGAGTATCGCTACGGTGCTCTGCCTCTATCAATAGTAATTTTAGGTTATTACTGCACTCTACATTCTGTTTTCACACCCAAACCCCATCGGTACTCGATCAAAATGGCGACACGCCTGGGGGCCTTGATTTATCACAGGCGGCACCCCGAGCATGTTGTCAATCCACCATACTGGCATTGGCGTCGAGACGACATCGTTGATGGAACGAGCGACCCCGGCATCGTCACGCAAGATCGGCAGTATAACTACCTGGTGTTCTATGGCCCAGCACAGGTATCCATGATAGTGGTGGCCACGCTCTTGGTGATCTTCTGCGCACTTTTGACAGGCTTGACATTGGCAGTCTGCGGGCTTGATATGGATTACCTGCAGTTGAGGAGCATCACTGGAACTTGGAAAGAGAGGTCAGAATTCTGCCACTTGAACTCGGCATCCTGCTGACGCCCTTAGACGCCACGCGAAGGAAGTGCTCCGTATGAAGCGGCATTCAACATGGATGCTCTGTAAGCCAAGAGCACCGTCACTCTTCATAGCTGATGTCACGCAGGCTCCTTGATACTTGTTGCAGTCGCTTGTAGCCAGACGTTTCCGTTCGTTGTCCAGAGCGTCTGGCATGGACCGCAACTCTGGGTTCCTCTTCTTATCTCGACACTGACAATGGCCATATTTGTGGAGATTCTTCCTCAATACATCATCCCGAAACGAGCTATTACCTGGGGGTTTTACTGTTGGCCGATCATTTGGGGGTGTATGTTGGCGACATCTCCCATCAGCTTTCCTATCGCTTGGTTGCTGAACAGGTTTCACATGAAAAAGGATCAATACGGAATTTTCAAAAATGACGAACTCGCGGTTATTATCCAGCACCATGAGGAAGCTGCCAAGCAGGGTGGTAAGCTTGGACAGGATGCAGCCCGAATCATGCTCGGGGCCTTGAAGCTTGAATCGCAACGGCTTGCTGCAAATAGCCCTGCAGAGTCTGACGAGAAGCACTGCGAGAAGGATGTCGAGAAAGCGGATGCAGCTGTCTCTCGGGGTATGATTGTGACCTGGGGAGCAGTCAAGACCATCAGCATCGACGATACTGTGGATGAAGATTTCATAAAGAAGATTAAAGCTTGGTCCTACAGCCGGATTCCAGTCATTGGGCCCCTACCGACAAATGACGGTGCCGGCGTTCCTGCTGATCACTGTTCTTGCCACTCTTCCGACCTTGCAACGCAAGATCACGATTGCAAGGACCCATGGGAGGGAGGTCAACTTTTTGGATTCCTACACATCAAGGTACGTGATGAGTCAAAGCCTGGAAGCTAGTTCTCTGACTATGTTTCAGTACCTTGTTGGTCTTGATACTCGGAACCGGGGCTGGGTAAAGTCTGACAACAAGTTGACTGTCAGAGATCTCCCTTTGTATCCCATCCCAATCGTCAGGGACGACATGTCGGTCTATGAGCTCCTCAATCTTTTCCAACTGGGAATGTCAAGGCAAGCAGCAAACGAAAGCTCATTCCATTTATCACCGAACTTACTTTCACAGGATTGCTGTTGTTGTTCATGATCCTCAGGATGGGGCTGTCTTCGAGTCAACTGTCAAGGCTGACGGCAATCATCGCCCGGCTTTTTGGACAGCTACAGAGCGAACTAACACCCGTTTCATGTCCAATCTGAAAGGAGAGAAGGCGAGGGATCACTGGACCATGGACTATCTCAAGGCTGCACAGGCTGCAGCTGAAAATCCAGACAAGGCAAGGCAGAACGTCCTCGGAATTCGGTGCCCCAAGCCTCTAGGCATTGTTACCTTCGAAGACATCATTGATATGATCCTCCAGAAGACCAGCAGGGACGAGAGTGACTTTTTCGATCGGGATGCATCCACTCCGTCAACAAAAAGCAAGAAACCTGGAGATTATCGTTACAACACAAGCACTATCGCAAGCAATGCTCTTCCCCACTCACCCAGAAAGTCACATGTAACCTTTGATGAATCTATCAACCCAGGCACCCTGAGGCAGAGAAAGGTGTCTCATAAAATTAGGAGTCACGGTGGTCTCGATGGAGCCGACGATAGTATCGATGGATATGCCAGCAGCATCAAACTGCCAAAGCGACGCCAATCAGCAGAAAGCTCGTACACCATCAACAATGATGGCGGTTTCCATGGACCCAATGAGTCCAGCGCTTCTCTGGACCGTAACATCTTGATGACGGCAGAGGAGATCATCGAGTTGGCGAATACCTCCTCGTCAGCTTGTCCGGGAAACCCATACTCGCATGGTAAGGCCGCTAGCCTGCCCACTCGTAGAGGCGATAGCCCCCTATCGGAACAAGCAAAAAATGAGCTCAGGATTGTGAGTGCCGCGTCCAGAATTCCTGTGCCAACACTACGTCGCGTTGGTCCATTTTCTCGCGGAAACTCTTCAAAATCCGAAAAAGAGAGACCAAGTCAAGCACCAGAAGAGCAACCAGAGGAAGGCCAAGAGATGGATGAAATGCCTAAATCGACGACGCCGATTCCCTTTTCATCCGCTGGGCCTTTTCCTGCCTCTAGTCTAGCATGTAAGCTGAAATTCTCTGGGATCGATATTGGCGACATTGAAGGTACCTTCGAACCTCCCAAGCTGGATGGCCATGCTCGTGAGAAGAGTGGCGAGAATGCATCTCTGTTTTCTTGGTCTTCGAGTGATGAAGCACATCAAATGACCTGTGCATACGATGCATCCCCGGTACCAGCTGGCGAGAAGCCGCGAACACCACCCACCCACGACAGCCTCAACGCTACTACTGAAGAGAAAGAGCCTCCCGAGCCGTATCCTGGCTTTCCAGCGGAATTGCTTGAAGATCGCATGAAGGAGAATCGTGTCCCAAAGTTTTCATCGAAGACCCTGCCGCGGAATGTAGGAAATGAAATTGATTTTGGGACGCTTTGTCAAGTACAGAATGCCGACATTCCGCCAGCGAGAGAGAGCAGTTTCCATGATGATAGGGCACTGTTGCCAAGTCAGAGACGACTACTGGATCATAGTTCGACGGGACTCGCTACTAGAAGCTCGAGCTTATGGTTCTAAGCTGTTCGCTAGAGACTCTATAGGCCTGATCGAGTCAGATGGGATTGTATCGAATCAATACGGTGAATCTCCCGGGTGTGTTTGGTGCTTTTCCGTGGCTATCAACATGCGGTGGCTTGTGATTTTACACAGTAAACCTACAATCACTATCTCCATGTTGGTTGTGAGGCCAAGACTCAAGTACTGTACTAGGGGCAGTCTTCACACTCGTTTGTGATGGGAAAGTTCGATAATTAGCTTTGAATTCTATCGATGGCACTCTGCAGAAGTACATCAATCTGCTTCCATCGTCTGCTCAGCGTATCTATCTGGTTAGCCGTTCCATCTGTCAGTGAATCGACAAGCTTAATTTTTTGCGCGACATCGCTCAGATACTTCTTCAAAACCTCGAGCAACAACTCATCAACCTTTGCCTGATCCTTCTCCCCACCATCCGCACCACGAACATATCGCCTCCATTCCTCAATTGGTACGCACGCCAACCTCAACGCAACCTGGGTTCGATAACACACCGTCTCCCGATCCAACATGTAATTCCCCAGAAACCCTTCCTCCTCCAAAGCCTCCTTCTTACCCTTGCTCAAAAGCTCCAGCACATACACATCTAGCTTCACCTCATCCCATTGATTCCCTTCTCCGATGACAAATCCATACTCCGCAAGCAGAAAATCGTTACTATGACTCCCATACGAGATGTAAAGCTCCTCACCCTGCTCGATATCGACCGCCGTTGTGACCGTGTACCCTGCGGCGGAGAAGTTGACCTCGCAAGCTGTATCCGCAGCTGTGTGGTTGAAATAATCCGCGAACGGGTTCAGCGCCATGCAGTCGTCTCTATTATTCGGAGGAGCCTTCTGGGAGGTGGGAGAGACGAAGTAGAATGTCCGCGTGTTGACTAGCAGCCAGCAGTGTAGGTACTTCTCGTAGCTGAGGGTAGGAAAGGAAGCCGTGGTGAGGGACCAGTCCTTGGATAACTTGGATTGCTGGTTGGCGACGAGGGCAGCGGCTTGGGGTGGGAGGAGAGATTGCAGTGAGATGGGCCAGAGGAGAGGCATGCTAGATGTGAAGGAGGCATGCGAGGGGAGGACGGCGTGCCAAGGGGCGCGCGAGGGAGAGTTGTCGAGGGCTAGGAAGGTCGCAAGGAGGTTGTGGACTGTTGCTTTCGAGGAAGAAACGGCGCGGGTGATGGATTTTGGAAGGGAGCTGGACGTTATCAGGGCAGAGAGGGGGACAGTCAGAAGGGTGCTGTTGGCCTGCGTGGTGTTAGCTATGTTGTGAGATGTCCAAAGACCCGGCAAAAGATAGTAGAAGGTATGGAATTGCAGGGCGCGAACGCGATCATCTGGGTTCATCAAGAGTTACGGCGAAGAAAGGACGCATAGAAGAAGCGGGTGATGCATTTATTGACTTTCGGGTATTTTGAGTCTCGCTTGTCATGCTTCCTGGGTCAGTTGAGGGAGGCAATAGTTGAAGGTGCAAACAAACATAATGACTTCTCAGACACGAACAGGCAAGCTACTGGGAGTCTTCGGTAACAGAGACAAGCAGAGCAAACATAGCATGCGCATATCCATGAATCCTCAAAAGACAATGGGAATAGCCCGAGGAAGGGAGTTGGACGGCGCCACGCCACGGCATTCTGAAGGGCGCCAGTCGGTCGCAAAGCTCACGTATGAAGTGAATGTAAAAAAGTTCCAAGAAAGGACAATTCTCGAAGATATACACAGGCGTTACTTCGTCTCTTGCGTACCTTGAGTCTCTTCTCAGCAATGATGCCAAGCCCGCGGCCCTCGAATTTGTGCGCGGCGATGCCATTGATCTTCACTCCCCTCTCGCGCGCCCAGTGTGTGAATTCTTCGTGGATCTCCATTCTCCGTGAGTGCGCGGCGAAAATTGAGTGTGATGATGTATGAAGGTCTACATTGTCATGTCGCGAATGTGTTGAGGCCGAGGCTGAGAATTTCGGCGCTCCGCTATGTCATTGACTCGAGTTGCCAGCGGCCGTACCGCGGACTCCCAGCTCTGGCTTCGACGCCCATCGACATCGACGTCGACATCCGTATAGGAATAAACAAGCTCTCAACACCACATTACTTACGACTTCGTACCTGCATGCCAGATGGCTTTCCTCCTGCGCCAGAACCAGAATGCATTGAGGGCCGGTCTCCCCAGGGAACTGCTCGCAGCATGCACGCTCTCCCTGACCGCGAGACACTTCAGCGTCCTCCATCGTCCGCCCCCGAATTACCCTGGCCACATCCCACTCACGCGAACGGAGAAGCTGGGCCTGGCTGTCGGCTCTGCGTTTGAATCTCTGCGCAACCCATATCGTGGAGGTACTGTCCACACTTGAAGTCACACCATCGAGTTATCTCAGATCGATTGTCATGCTAACTTCGAGAAGATTTGATCGCAGCTCTCGGCGAAGCTACTGCAACCCCATATTTCATCTATCGCCTCCGAGATGTCATGCTCGCCTCCCCTACCGGCCGCAGGATCCTCAGAGACCGGCCTAGGATCACGTCCAAGACCATGCCGATGGAGTATCTGCGGTCCCTCCCAGACAATACGGTTGGGAAGGCCTATGCCGACTGGCTGGACAAGGAGGGCGTGACACCGGATACCAGGAGCGAGGTCCAGTACATCGACGAGGAGGAGTGCGCGTATGTGATGCAGCGGTACAGGGAATGTCACGATTTCTACCATGCTCTGACTGGTCTGCCGATTATCATCGAGGGCGAGATAGCTGTCAAGGCGTTCGAGTTTGCGAATACCTTGCTTCCCATGACGGGCCTCAGTCTGTTTGCGTACCTGAGGCTGAAGCCGCAGGAGAGAGAGAGGTTCTGGAGGATCTACTTTCCGTGGGCGATGAAGAACGGGCTGAGGTGCCAGGAGGTTATCAATATCTACTGGGAGGAGCTGTTGGAGAGGGATGTCGGGGAATTGAGGGCTGAATTGGGCATTGAGAAGCCGCTCGATCTAAGGGCCATAAGGAAGGCCGAGAGGTCGAAGAAGAAGGCGGACGAGGAAGCGAAGAAACGGGCAGAGGATAGTCTGGGGGTAAACCGAGGGGGTGAGATGTATGCCGATGCTAAATGATGTAGCTGTGCGATCAGGACCATGAAACTTGCTTTCTCAGGGCTGCAATCCATGCGGGAAATACACCATGTCGAGACCAGATGCGACGCCTTGATGTTCCCAAGAAACCCAAGACCGCAGAAGCCATGCCCATTCGCAGTCACTCGCCCTGGTGGCCATGCCTGATATCTCTCTCCGGGCCCGAGTCCCTCATAGATCCGCGAACAAGTCATCATCCTCATCTTCCCACCCCCCTTTCCGCCTGCTAACCACAATCCGCTCTTCTTCCTTCGTCTCCGCCACCGCGTTCAGCAACTCCTTCAACTGTGTCTCCGTAACCTTACTCCGCAGCTGGCCACTCCTCGCTAGCATGATCAGCCTATTCTCGACATCTTGCGCGCGCGATTCTTTGACCAGTCGAATGCGCCCAAGCCGGTCTGCGGCCTCGGGCTCAAGGATCTGTTGCAGGATGGCGGCGCGGGCTTCGGTTTCTTGTTGCCTGGGCGGAGATGTTATGACTTTGGTTTGTTTGGAGGGGACGAGGAGAAGTACTGTTTCTGCTCTTGTGACCCTCCGGCGCTGCTTGCGCCCCCGCCTCCACCTTGGGCTTTGAGTTGCTCGAGACGGGCCTTTCGGATCTGTGAAATGGCATTAGCCATAAACTGGAAGAGATCCACGCAAGATAAGTTCATCCACCTGTGCTAAATCGTCGTCTTCCATTGCGAAGGTGGTGGTGTCTTGTAGAAGATTTTCGTGCAATATAATTGTTGACAGCGGTAATGGCGGGGCAACACAAATACCTCCCGTCAGTCAGCCTCACCCCCCCTTTCGCTTGTCCTCACTTGATCTTCACACGACGTCTCCCAGTCGTCAAATCGCTGTCACTTCATTTCAACCATGACAATCACAGCAATAGGTTGTCTGCACGAAGAATACCTGAAGATCCAACTGGCGCAGATCTACAGAAACCATCCAGCACATATGATCTATCGAAACATCCCAAACCCCCCACCCAGCTCTAGCTCGTTCTTCTCACTTGAGCTTCAGAGCTGTTAAGCTCCATTCCCCTTCTTTTCTTCCTTCTCATCTCCTCTTTCTTCTTCTTTCCATTCTCTCTGCGTGTACAAGATCTCTATCATTCACTTCGATGCAGGGCATCTTCACCTCTTTGACGCTTCCTCCTTGCAGAGAAATACCTTCGCACAAAGCAAAAAGGCTGTTCAACACATCTTGGCTCTATCTACACTGCTGGTCGTTTGCAATGTGTTTCTAGCCTGTCTTGTCAAGATTATGGGATTGCTGGTCAGCTTTGCTACATCCTGTGTGCAGCATCAATCCCGAGTACTTATCTAACCTCTTGAAAAAGAGCTTTCCCCTTTATCCTTTCGCCGCTGGCCCTTTACAAAATCACTGGCTTTTCGCGAATTCCCGTCGGTTTTTCGGCAGGCCCATCCACATTTATCTCAACAGCACCCTCGCTGTTGTCTTTCAGCTCTTTGCTATTGATCAAATCGTCTAGCTTGGTCTTTTTTGGCCTGCCTGTCTTTCTTATTATCTTTCTTACTGTACCACTCTTCTTGCGTGAGCCCTCTTCCTCATGGTTATCATCATTGCCATTACTGGCACTTTGTCCTGGACTCCACTTTATCTTGGACAGTTGGACCCCTTCAATGACCTTGGCGAACTGGCTTTGGCCTAAGTTGCAGTAAGCTGATTGGCATCTGCGTCAATATTTCAAGGCGTTTCAAACGGCTTATGCAAGTCATGACAGCATTTCTTCTAGCGTGGTGCTCTTAATCCGAGACTTGAACATCCTATTCTTTTGCTGAAAGGACTATCGATAGTCATCATAGCCTCTCTCTCATTAACCGCCACGCTCCCGCCTGAATCAGTAACAGTAGGATTGGTCTGGAAGTTTAAGCAGCAACAGAATCCTGTTATTCTTAACCTCCCTCTTAGCGGGATTGTTCCACGGCTGATATGCAATTCTTAGCATGTGACGGGGCCCAGGGACGTATAGTTTCTCGCCTAGGTAGACCTGGACTTGATTGATATCTGCTCAGGATGTTCTGAGATCTAGGAGGAAATGCCTCGTCTAGGAGCCATTCTCTATGGTCAGCTGTGAGACTATGGAACTTTGGTGCTGACCCTGATAGGTGGCCTCTGCTAAATCCGCGGCCTTGGCCGTGCTCTTCATCAGGCGCACGATGTCGGTGTTTTTTGGATTACCAGCTAATGCTACGGGGCGCCTGAGCCCAGTTCTTGGTCGCTCGCCTGCCTCATCTTCATCTGCTCTCTTACTATCATGTTACTCTTAGCTACTTTCTCCATTATCTTCATTCTCCTCAACAACAAACAGGCTCTCTGCTCTCTTCTCGAAAATCTCTTCCCCGTATCACGAGTAGAAGCATTCCGCATTGACCACCGCGTCTGGCGCCGCGGGGTAGGCTCTTCACGGGCTTGCCGGTGTTTCATCAATGGCTTTCCTTCCACCCCTCTCTTCTCCTGCGGGGATTTTGTGCTTGTCTTCGTCGCCAGTCCCAGTGGCGATTCTCTCTTGTACCCTCCAGAAAAATGCCCAGAGGCCTCAGATATTCCGAAGAAAGTCCTTCGTAATGTCATCGGCTTCCTCGGTACAGTGAGGGACGCGATGATGCGGATCTAGCTTTTGAAGAATCACTTTGGGGAATTTCCCATGATCGTAAGTCTCAATAGCACTCAAGTCTACGGCGGTTTTGCTCCCGTAATTTGGAATGCGGGTTGTGGATCATGGGCTGCTAGCATGTTTGTATGACTCCAGGATTCTATAATTTCAACAAACACAGGCCAGCACAACAAGGCCATGATATATCGAAATCAAAGCGCAGGGCGGAATAGAGGACGGGCCTGGCGTACTATGTCAGCCAATACCCCTCAAGTTCTCAGGCACGAGCCGCGTAATGATGAAGACGGGGTGCTAGGGCGCGCATAGGACTACGAGGACGGTAAGTAATTGACGGGCCCGGTCCTGTTTTTGGTGGCTGAAAGAAGGGGGTTGATCGTTTGTAGGCAGCAAGATCACTTCCCTTACGGGCTTATGAATGTCTTAATCTTAAGAGCCTGGATCCGCGGATCAGGAATATAGAGTGGGGATATATTGGGGATGAGCGAGCCGAGGGGTTGTTGTAAACAAGAAATGATAGGAGATTGTTAAGCGAGTGGCTTGGCAGTTAATTATGTGTTTCAAGGTAAAAAGGTACTGGGAGAGTGGTGGGCCAATATTACACACCCTCATTGCTCTATACAAGAGAGATCTAAATGTCATCGCTAGAGCCTCTTTATACATCTCAATATCATACAAAGGTACGAATTCCCCGCTATCTACAGTTTCTCTTCGCTTACTTGTCTTCCTCCCATGGTATATAATTGTTCATCGCCCTGCTCTGCATGGCGCCTTTTCCACGCACCAGTTGCAACAACATTTCGTTCCTAGGCATATCGATACCCAGCTGCTTCGATCTCCGGTCCAAGTAGCCGTTGTAGAACATGATGTCTGTCCTATCGCCCGCCCTGGTTGCCTGCAGCATCTTCGATACATTCTTCCCACTCTTGTTGATCTTTGACACGATTGTGGCCTCAAGTTTTTTGGGGCTGAATACATCGCGGAGCTTAGGTAGAGATTGTAGCTCTGGTAGCGAACATATGAGACGCGAGAACTCCTCCAGGAGGGATTTCATGGTCAAGGAGGCGTTGTAATTGTAGAGGAGATAGTCGTTGGTGGCATCAAACACTACGGAGAGGGGACCTATGATGGCCCCAGCTACCAGCGTTTGAAGTTGGGATACGTAGAAGCTCTTGTGTCCGAGAGTTGATGTGCTAAGTTCTGGAATCCGAGCTAAGGTACCCACTAGATGACTTGCGCCTACTGTCCAGCTATAGTCGTGTTTACGTAGTTGCGCACTTGATCTCCCGACCTGGCTGACGAATTGCTGAGGGAGCTTGGAGCATTCCAACCTGCCGGGGTTCTTCTCGATTAGAGTGAAATTGCGCTCAGTCGACTCTAAATCGTGCGTCATGTTTCCTAGGATGTATGTCGGGCGAAAATACGGATCTGGGAAGACTTTCTCGTTGACCAGTTCAGCGAGACCAAGGCCGTCGTTGACAAAAAATATGGTCGAGGTATGTCGAAGACGGTGCTTGATCGAGTTCAACGCAGATACAGTCTTGAAAGTCTGCGTTGTCACGATCAGGGTGTCGATCGGATAATTCGGTGGCTCTGCCGTATGCTCCAGATTCGGACCAAATCCAGGAAATTGTTGATGGGGATCTTGCCTAGAGAATTCTGCAGATGACTCGATATGGAAGTTGGTCTGAGTGTTTATTTTGTTACCCTTGATAACATGGATAGCAGCTCCCTCATCGTGCCAGTGCTGCATCATCAGGGGACGATGCATCAGAAGAGTAACAGGTGGGGCGTTGGGGAGTGCGGCGATAGAATGAGCAATGTACTTTCCAGCGGAGCCCAATCCCAGCATATGAATGGTAGTATTCAGAGGCTGCGTGTCTGTTTCTGGTTTTGCCAACGATTGCACGTATGCTCGCCAGCTCCCATAAGCTTTCCCGCGGCTGGCATTGACGAGTCTCATTTTCTTCCTCAGCTCGAGGTCATCAGTCATCCTTAATGCTTCTTCTTCAAGTTCCACCAAGCTTTGCCAGTCGTCGCAGGACTCGGGATCGTCCTTAAAATCTTGCCAGGCAGGTTGCACTGGAGTTTCTTCTGCTGTTTCATGGGGTTGTTGCGTAACTGAGCCTCGCTCCGTTGGTCTGCTCCAGGGCGACCACGGTGCCATGAACTGATATAAGTCGGGATGGAAACGCTCAATTTCTGCAGGAGTGCCATCCGGATTCGTGGGTGAATGTTGCTCCGGATCTGAATCCCAAAAACTACCCCCTCCCTCCTGTAGAGTTCCAGATTCGACTGAAGTAGATGAAGCTTTCTGTGTTCTGCAAATCTCCGCTTGTTCGTCATCCTCCTTCTGCGCCTCCACATCCGGCTCTGTGTGATTACTTTTTAAACCTTCTTCTTCTTGTGCCTTACTGCGCTCTTTCTTCGTACTGGATTCACCACTCTCCGGGGTTGATGAATCCTTCGCGGTATTGTACATCCTGCGCCTTGCCACTTCCGTGTTCTGAAGACTCTCCGAGCCCCTCGCTGTACCCAATGTTTCCATACACTTCACATGTGCAGCGTTTCTCCTCAGCCACGCATGGCTACCATTATTCGACGAGAGGAGACCGCGCCTGGCCACCCGGCCCGCAGACGTGTTATCGTGAAGCCATATGTTGTTACGAGGTATCCTCCGAAACACCCGCAACAGCGGTCGTCCGCAGGCTGGAAGAGACAGGATGAACGATTCTCAATTGTTATTGAATCCGAATCATGGCAGACGTATGTCCAGGCTGAATGCGCTGGCAGAGATAGGGACACGGGTGTGGTCGTGAATGTGTATATGTGCACACACAGGTGGGAGGCAAAAGGGCCAAATTTAGCTAGATGAAAGTCGGAAGGAGACGGTGGACTGGGACGTCGTGTTCGGGTTCACAGACGTTGAAGACAGTCGTCTAATGGATAAAAGAAAGAGTTATTGCGGTCGTGGCTGGGCCGAGTCGATTCTAGAGGTCGATGTCAAGGGAAGAAAAAATCACTTTGATCTGGTGGAGGCTGTGAAAACAAAAATCTTGGGATCATCGATCCCGGTCAATAGCAAGCTTCAACATCCCTGTACACACAGCAGGCGAAGTGCCGAGGTATTACCTTAATTAAGCGACAATGGCCAAATTATTTCATCGTTCACTAGCCTTACGCAGTAGGCCGTTTACTGCTCGATGGTACATATATGCAATTCAAACCGAAACCTCATATATGCATTCGGCGAGCCGCGAAACTCTTCGCAATTCTGCGACATGGACTCTACCAAGGTGATGTCTCTACTGGAGGCTCTGGACGACGAAATAGATGACCTTGAAGAGTCGTTGGAGCCTCTGCTCAAGTCTGCCTTGTCAGAAACTGCCTCGAAGCTCCCCTTACTAGACAAGGCGAAGCTCTTTGTCCTGGTCACTTATGCTATTGAGTCTATGCTGTTCTGTGAGCTTTCTTCTCTCATCAGATGGCGCATACTATTAACATTTCCAGCATATCTACGACTCCATGGCGTCAATGCGCGCGAGCATCCCGTTTTCAAGGAACTCACTCGGGTTAAGCAGTACTTTGACAAGATCAAGGCTGCCGAGACTCCTGCCGAGAGGACTATGGCTGTAGACAAAGCTGCGGCTGCTAGGTTCATCAAGGCTGGACTGGCACGTATCCCGAAATATGCACCCTTCCATACATCCGAGTGTCGCGGCTGCTAACAGTTACTGGCTTTCATAATAGGCCGGTAATGACAAGTACGACCTGGCGAGGGCGGAGCAAATAGCGAAGGAGAATGCAAAAGCCCATGTTAAGTTCAACGATCTATCGAAGGAAGTCGAGAAGAAGCGGAAACTAGGCCAGTTGGAGGCCCTATCCCATGAAGATTCTGACTCTTCCGACTCCGTATCTTCTCCAGAAGATTCGGAAACTGTTACCAAGCTTGAAGGTGCAAAGGACCAGCAGAAGTTGGGCAAGCCAGAATCGAAATCATCGTCTGGTGCTTCGACCCCAGCTCCTGCATCGAAGAAAGCGAGGTTGACAAAGAAAGAGAAGAAGGCCAAGCAGAAGGCGAAGAAGGAAAAAAAGGAGAAGAGGCTGGCTGGCAAGGCAGAGAAAGGGGATCAAGGGGATAAATGATACAAATACTATGGTCTATGGAGAGCTGGGACAGTGCATGGTCTGGCGTTAATATGGGAAGGTTAAGATGAGCATTGATCTGGCATTGAGGCTCGAGTTCAAGGTTGTCAATGGTATTTTCATGGAGTTCATGGTATATCCGGGCATTACGGGTGCTGCTTTCTTCGGCAGTTTCAGGATGAAAGAGCTCCAGGATGCTTCCCTCTCACGGTGTGACTACCTCCAAGATCGATGTGTTCCTAGTGAACGAGCACTGAGGTTAAGTATCAGCTTGCAATCAATCAATAGTACGCTGGCTAGAATAACATCATGCGTACGTACCTGCAACATATGGAGGACAAATCCTCCCATTAGAATCAAACTCCCCCTCTTTGCCCCTGAGCCATATATAGCAGATGTGCTGAGTAGACTGCCCAGAGGTGGGGAATTGAAACTCGCCTCCTCTCAGCCAATCATAACCTGATCCCACCCCTGCCCACGCTGAAAAGTTAGACCGAAGCCCGAGAACTTCCATCGATAGATTCTTCCAACCTCAGCTTGACCGTTCTCTTCATCCACTACTCATCTCACCATCATCATCGCTATCAACAAAGCCTTGGATAAACACAATCTCACCATCAAGATGCCACGTCAATCAAGATCCGGTGCCGGCCGTGCCCCTTCCCGCCCTACTCCTCCCCAGCGACAAGTCGCTCCTCAGCAAACCCGCTCAGCAACCACCGCCGCCCACCCTCCAGCAGTACAACAAGCACATCCTCCTGCTGCTGTCCAACCTCAGCAGAGTTCTGGTGGCGGTAGCATGATTGGAAACATCGCCAGTACAGCTGCGTAGGTTGCCCCGCTGGGTTCCGGAATTCTACGGCCAGACCAGTACGTTCTATACTGACTCGAAGGTTGCAGAGGTGTTGCTATTGGCTCTTCTGTCGGTCATGCTATTACTGGTTTCTTCGGCGGTGGCTCCTCTGCTCCAGCGGCTGAACAGCCTCAGCAGGGAGCTGTCGCCGCGCAAGGGAATGACTCGTCTACCAGCAGCTGGGGAGCGAAGAGCTGTGAGGTGGATGCTAAGCAGTTCACCAAATGCTTGGACGAGAACTCGGGCAATATGCAGATCTGCGGGTGGTATTTGGAGCAATTGGTTAGTTTAAATATCTATGGTTATGAGGAGAAATGCTAACGAACTTATCTTTTGTAGAAAGCTTGCCAACAAGCTGCTAACCAGTACTAAGTCGGACTTGGCGAGGGAGCGTTGTGCAATAGGACTGCAAGGGGAAGGCGAACAGAATTGTACATTACTCTGCTCTTGTCGGAGAGCCATGGTCCTCCTGTGCAAAAATGTAAAACGCCGTTCAATCTCCCCGTAACAATATTCAGATGTGTTCATACTCGCACCAGATTCTCCGATTCCGGCACTCCTTCTCCCACCAGGGCCGTTGGGTTAGATCCGATCGGCCGTGAGGCCCGAGACATATCTTCGTCATGGAGAGATACCACCGGGAGGAGGCGTCGTCGGCTCTTGTCCTCTTTCGTGTAGCAGTACTCCTTCGATTACATTCCACGCTAAGTTGAGTAGACTACATCATATCAGCGTTTTATGTTTTATTGCAGGAGTGAAATGCCCATACTTCAGCTCAACAGTATTCGGAGTTATCCCTATGCTTTTCATCTCCAATCAACCATAAATCTTATTAGTCGTGCCCGGAAGTGTCGGAGTTATTGGCGCCTGTCGATTTCATGCTCATCCGGGAACTGTCAGATGCGGTGCACCCGTCATGGCATGATCTTTGTAGCTGGCCATAGGTGACTCTACATTCCTGCAGCTGAAGGCGGCTCTCGGCCGCGAAGTCTCACCCCTCGTGCAGCCTGCAAACAGCATGTCACTCCAGCTTATGTCCGTACGGTTCTGGTGCCAGAATCTCAAGTATTCAGAGCCCCAAGTTCAAAGCGTAGGCCTCGGCTAGAAAATTTCAATACTTCTAATAGTAAATAGAACGTATTGATCTCGCGGAAAGCCCCGAACAACATTCTCGTGCATATCCTAATATCTGATGGCATATGACATGAGTTCCCATCCCTACACCCCCATATTGCTCGGTTTTCGACAGGATATTCTCTTCGCCCCATCCTTAGCCACCAAATGCTAAGCTCCTTGTACTTTGCTTTGGTCATACCATATTGGCCAGCGCACTCTCAGAGACATCTTTCTGCCTCCGCAGCACCCAGTTCCTCGGGCAATGCGTAGCTATGCGATAGGGATGACTCGCTTTCGTCCGCACCGTAATCGCGTGGGTACTGGGCAGTCAGCACCTCGCTGAAGCGCTCGGCCGTTGTCGTGTGCAATCCACCAACCGCCATAATCCATAGGAAGATGCGATATTCCTGCATGGGTAAATCAAGGTCAGGCCCAGCAATCAGCTGGTTAGTCATAGCGACATCAGAGATATGCTGGCCGCCCTTCTAAAGCGGATTACTGAAGCCCAGTTTGCAACAGGTGCCCCGTGATCCTCGACTGGTATGAGGCCAGCGGCACAAGTCATGCCATTGAAATGCCTTTTTGCCAATCGGTTGATCGTCGAGACCTGCTCCATCACATACTTGAAGGTGCAGAGATCTATCTGTTGTGAGAGGCGTCCAGGCGTTGCTGGAAAGGCTTAAGAGGAGAGGGGAGCTTATGTGGATCTGTTATGCCAAGGAAAAACTTTGCCCGTGGTCTAGTCTCTGAATTAAGCGAGCGACCGCACAATCTCTTACCGTGGATTCTTTTCTCAATTCCGCCTCTTCACGACACCTCCGACAACCATCCCATAACGATCTCAAAGCCGTGATCATGGGTAAGGGACTGTACGTATTTCCCCCGCCGTTCAGTTCCACGCGCAGGAAGATGCAGGACCTCGAGATTAGCCCTGTCATGTTTCGTGCACGAAAAGCTCGACCTTCAGCCCGCTTCTCAAGTACCAGCTGCGTATGCAGTCAAAGATCTATGATGAGCGACTCTCGGATTCTTACGCTTGATTAACAAACTCTTCCTGATTCTCCTGATTCTCCTGCTAATCTTTCTTCTTTCATAGCAAGAAGCACCAAAAGCGCCTCAGCGCGCCATCGCATTGGCTCCTTGACAAACTCTCCGGTGCCTACGCTCCCCGTCCATCCCCAGGTCCTCACAAGCTCCGCGACTGCATGCCCTTGATTGTCTTCATCCGCAACCGTCTCAAGTACGCTCTCAACTCCCGCGAGACCAAGGCCATCGTCATGCAACGCCTGATCAAGGTTGATGGGAAGGTCCGAACCGATGCCACCTACCCAGCAGGCTTTATGGATGTCATCAGCATCGAGAAGACCGGCGAGCACTTCCGACTTGTCTACGATACCAAGGGCCGCTTCACCGTCCACCGAATCCAAGCCGAGGAGGCCGAATACAAGCTCGGAAAGGTCAAGAGAGTCCAACTGGGCAAGGGCGGAATCCCATTCTTGGTCACGCACGATGCACGAACGTAAGTTCCGTCAGACATCATTCAGCCGTTGGTCCAAGCTTTGGTCGATAGAGAAGGATTGATTGGGGCTATACCAACGGTTGCTTTGCAAATCCCTCCGAAAATGCTGACGAAATTTCGTGAACAGTATCCGCTACCCTGATCCAGCCATCAAGGTCAACGACACCGTCAAGATTGACCTGGCTACTGGCAAGATCTCTGAATTCATCAAGTTCGACACGGGAGTCATCGCCATGGCTACCGGTGGTCGTAACATGGGACGTGTCGGTGTCATCACTCACCGCGAGCGCCACGATGGAGGATTCAACATCGTGCACATTAAGGATGCCATAGACAACTCCTTCGCCACCCGGGAGAACAACGTCTTCGTGATCGGTGCCGAGAAGCCATGGATCTCTCTGCCAAAGGGCAAGGGTGTCAAGCTTTCTATCGCCGAGGAAAGAGATCGCAGACGCGCACACGCCATTGCCGGAAACTAATCGTTCTCGTCTGTTTGGGTGTCTGCTTGCTCTGGATTCTCACGATGGTTCCGGGATGGAGTATTTGGGCCTCGGATTTGCGCGTGGGAAAAGCGCACACGGGGTTAGCTAGCGCAGCAACAGCATAGTGAGTGCCAACCAATGACATGCAATGTAAAAGGCCATCTTCGTCCCATTCTCTAGTGCTTGGCATATCTGCTCCCCCACCCGGTGAAAGGATCGACTGCTTCTCTGGCCCGCATGAACGAGAGTCCGTGGGGTATCTTATCTCTTGACCTCACAGAATATGATGACGGGTCCACCGCGCGGGGGCAGACCCCAGGTGAGAAGGCGAAGAGAGTTGTCATGGTCGACCCTCAGCCCAGCCCAGCCCAGCCCGGCCCGGCCTCCTTGCTCCATGTCCTCAGCAGTGCAGCAGCGCGATGCATGTCTCGGTGTCTTTTCACCTTGCGAGGCGACCTGCCGATGCCAGGCGAGGAACACGGAGCTGCTCTCCTACGGGATGTCGAGTACGCTTGGCCTGCTACCAACTCATACAGACTGACCGGACCTCACCCGCGGGTTCATGCGTCTCATGCTGTATTACTTACTCCGCGGTCCTCGGTGATGGGAATGATCGGCGCCTGTCGGGTCGAGACTGGGACGAGTAATACATGGGCAACCTCGCGGGACACGCCTACGCGCTGGGTGATTATCGGGGTCCAAGCCGTATGTACATGTCGGCGTTGTTGGGTACAGGATGATAATGCGCGTCCTGTTTGGACGATCGGGCTGGGGCGGTACCAGCAGCTTCGAGGGCAACCGGGGGCTTTGACATGGCTGCGTTGCTGACGGAGGCTGGCTTGCTCTCCATTCCTCTCTGTTCCGCGTTCTGTCTCTGAGCCGAGGCGGCTGGGCGAATGAAAGAGTGGGGTGGGGGGCCAGCCGATTTCAAGGTCTTCGTACCTCGCACCTCGTACGACGGGAACGAATGTGCAACGGCAGCCCG
This sequence comes from Diplocarpon mali, assembly GCA_024741835.1. Classification (NCBI taxonomy): domain Eukaryota; kingdom Fungi; phylum Ascomycota; class Leotiomycetes; order Helotiales; family Drepanopezizaceae; genus Diplocarpon; species Diplocarpon mali. Next base: position 32,394 of record JAENRP010000257.1, read on the forward strand.
ACGCTCGGATGGGGCAATGTTTTGGCTGTGATGGCTCTTCTTTTGCAGCTCTCTTCTACTCCATTGGCTTTCACGACTACGAACCTCTTTCGACTGCGCTGCAAGCTGAGCCTGAGCCTGAGCGGGATGGTCATGGCCCTTCTTCCAGTGCGAGTCAGATAGCCATGGACCCAGCGTCAAGTAGGTAGGATGTACACCGACCTGGATGACGTTACCCCTTGCTATTGGGACGGGCAGAGTTACAAGGTACGTAGCCCGGAGCAAAGGAACGAGCACGGGGAAGCTTGCTTGGACCTATTGGGTCTAGAGCATACTGAAGCTTCTGCCAGTACTGCACTGTCTGACTGCACTGTGCTGTGGTGCGGGCCTACCAGAGCCCCTCCTCCCCTCCAGAAGAGGTGGGCACATGTATAATGTGTACCTCTATGCAGGTGTGTATGTGGGTGGGAGAGAGAGCCGTTTCCCCTCGTGCTCGAAGGGTGGTTGAAGCCTCCAGGGAACACAGGAACACAGAAACTGAAGTGAAAGCAAGGAATACTTCCCCCTTTCCGCCGCTCTGAGCTGACCGCTGCTGCGCCAGGGGG